>JAECUM010011205.1:54660-77269 GCA_016617855.1 Megalonaias nervosa | reverse complement strand
AGAGAGACACAGAGAAAGACAGACAGACAGACAGACAGACAGAGAGAGACACAGAGAAAGACAGACAGACAGACAGACAGAGAGAGAGAGACACAGAGAAAGACAGACAGACAGACAGACAGACAGAGACACAGAGAAAGACAGACAGACAGACAGACAGACAGAGAGACACAGAGAAAGACAGACAGACAGACAGACAGAGAGACACACACAGAGAAAGACAGACAGACAGACAGACAGAGAGAGACACGCACACAGAGAAAGACAGACAGACAGACAGACAGACAGAGAGACACACACACACAGAGAAAGACAGACAGACAGACAGACAGACAGAGAGAGACACACACACAGAGAAAGACAGACAGACAGACAGAGAGAGAGACACACACACAGAGAAAGACAGACAGACAGAGAGAGAGAGAGACACAGAGAAAGACAGACAGACAGACAGACACAGAGAGAGAGACAGAGAAAGACAGACAGACAGACAGACAGACAGACAGACAGAGACACACACAGAGAAAGACAGACAGACAGACAGAGACCCGCAATCAAATTCATTCAGCACAACATGATTCCATTTGCATTGAAATTAACGGCCATTCGTAACCATTCCTCCAGTATGACCAACATATTTAACTCATGGTTGCCTTATAGTTTGAAATGAAACCTTCATTTTGCTTTTCAGGTCTATTGTATAAGGAATTTTAAATTATGGAAATGGTGTCCTACGGTGGAACTAAAGCTGGCCATGCACTAGCGGACGAAGAAATTCATGTCTCTTGAAGAAGAAAATCATCGCGTCCCACCTATCCACCCCTTTAAAGAGATAAATTTAGGGCCAGACAGAAAAATGCTTTTTGATCTGTCGTAGTTTATATTGCTAAATCCTACAGTAGCCAACA
The DNA here is from genome assembly GCA_016617855.1 of Megalonaias nervosa. NCBI lineage: Eukaryota > Metazoa > Mollusca > Bivalvia > Unionida > Unionidae > Megalonaias > Megalonaias nervosa. The sequence goes on along the minus strand of JAECUM010011205.1, from coordinate 76,361 downwards.
GCTAGTGTTTCATTGTGGGTCTGTATAGTTAGCTTGATTTATTCTAAAGTGGACTTAGCATCGTAAGATTTTACGCACATTTTAGTTGTTTGACTGTCAAAAGAAAATCCGTTTTTGTAACATTTCATTTTTGTAAAAGTATTTGTTTATATTTTATATACAAGGCTGAAAGGCGGCTTTTTTAATTTACCCAAAATAAGTCGTATCATCAGGATTTTATTAATTTTCCCAAATTAAGTTATGTCATCAGGATTTTATTCACTTACCAAAATTAAATCACACCATCATGATTTTGTTAATTTATCCAAATTAAGTTATATTATCAGGATTTTATTCATTTACCTAAGTTAATTAATGTCATTAGGATTTTAGAAATGAAAACATGAATGCTGACCATTCTAAGGAAGGTAATATTTTAGTGGGTGAAATATTTATATGAATTTGCTTATGCTGGCTGAAATATCAGTTTTACCTGTCAGGATTACTTTGAACTGGACTCTGTACTTTGGATAGCATTATACGGTTTGCTTTGCCAACATTCTATCCGAAGATTGCTAGTACGTGATTTTACCATATGGAACGCTTGGACCTTTACAGATATTTTGTATCATATTTTGACATAAATGTTTCTAATAAACATATATAAAACATATTACACACAGGACATAAAAATTTCTAACATATAAATAAAATATAATACACATGACATGAATGACGCTAAATACAAACGTTGCGAACACATGCTGATGAGTAGGATTAATTAAAAAGTGTCATATCGATAGAATATGCTAATTAAATATACCAATACATTTTGAAAGAAACAAGATGAAAAACAATAACTTTTATCATATTGGCTCCACTTGTATGGTTGCAAGTTTTTACAAGTGTAAATACAAAATGTAAACACACCGTTTCATGGCCGGGGGTGGGGGTGGGGGGATGAATTCATACTTGCAATAATTTTCTGTATTTCTTGTTCTGATTACGTTGTCCTTTCGATGCAGTTTGTATTTGGAAATAATTGCGTAATTTATAGAAATTTGATATGATATATTTCTGCATGAATTTCTATTCTAAAGCACTGTCCAAAATGTTGAAAATGCTGACTTGTCATGAAAAGTAACAAGCTAAAAGACTGCCATCCATTCGGTTTAAAGACTGTTATAAATATGTACGTAATACTCTATATACTCACTTATACGTCGAGTCAAACTGCAAACAACAACGACTCTGCTATGTCGTTGCATAATGCATTGGCAAATCAGGATCTATATTGTGTGTTCTACTGATTAGCCCTAGCAAACTACATTGACCCAGTTGGGTCTGTGCAGCTTGCCTTTGGACTCGACTTATAAGCGAGTATACACGCTAATTGGTAAATAAACTTGTACTGTGATTCCAGATTACGTACTTTGTAGTTTTGGCGATTTATAGTGTTCATTTAGCCGTGTGATATATTTTGTTTTAAAAACGCCCATGTCCATTCCTGTGTATCTACTAAGACGAGTTCTTCATCACATCATAAAGGTTGAATGAAGTTGCAGGCAATGTCATACTTAATCATTAACTTTTTCCAAAACAAAATCCACACACACACACACACGCAAGCAGCTTATAGAGTGGATACAGTTGCTAAGAACAGTATCTTCGTCCATTGTTTTCCTCCTAATCTTTTGTTATTTTTGTTCAGTGTTTATTTATCTACCGTTTATAATTTTTTTTTATAAAATCATACGAATCATTACTATTGTAACAAGCCAGAGGGGTTTCTTGACCGAGCGATGTCAAAACCTGACGTGAATCCCGCTAGAAGTCATGTTTTCTCTGATTCCAAAGACTCCCATACAACTACTTTTGTAAACTGGAAATTCCAACACGTCGAAATTATAAATAACTTTACTCTAATTAATACCTGACCACACATCTCTCAACTTCCCATTTGCCTGTCAGCTTCATAACTGCATGGTTTCTCCTCATTAACTTTCCTTAACGTACCGATAGTAATTCACGCCGTGAAACTATCCAACTCAGCCTCCTAATACAGGGAACTAATTTTACTACGCAGCCTTAGGCCAGTCAAATCATGATCTTAAGCCACATTTCGCATGTAACTCTACACCATATTTATCACCAATGCAACGATAAACGACGCCTGCCAACGACGGAACTGTCCCTTCTCGTTTAATCCACTGTATAATTTCCCAGTTTCCAATCATAAATACTGCACCTGGAGTCACACGATCAATTCACGCAGTTAGATTTTAATAGGGACTTCTGAGCGACAGGGATACTCATGCGGCTCTGACCTGAATGCACCAAAAGTAAACCATGACATCGTGAAGTCTCACTAACACTTCACTCCGTGACGCTTGCTCCTAGTAATTAGTTAATTGTTTGGTCTGAGGACTATCTCCCCAGCACCGACCTCTCATAATCAAACAAGTAATCACAAAAATCTAAGAAATCCTTAAAATGGGGTATTATAAACAAATGCGCATACTCCAAATTTATTACATTATTATTGCAAGGTTGGGACGTTTGCTCATTATTTTATTTAAGTTAATTTTCTTTTAATTTATTCTAGTTTAATTAAATTGTGGAGCATTCTGATTTTTTTTATCCACCAACCCACTCACCCAACAATGTACTCTCTAGTATGAATTTGCTTTTCCTATTAGCAAGGAAACCACCTTGAGTTATCTCCCTGTAATCTAAGAGTGAGGTTCTTTATGGTGACAGTTCAATCAATTCTTCCCTGATCATCTGTAACAGATTTGCAAAGTGGCGCATATACGAAATGCAAAAAAATACGTTTACTTCAATAGAAAATGTTTGATTGCTATTTTCACCTTCAAATGTAATTATGATTTAAACAAACTGAAACGTACCTTGTAAATGTTTGAATTTAGAAAGTAGACATCTCGAGAGCCAGCTATCCATCTGTAGGCTAGATATTGGCTTTACACAATTGACATTGTTATGGCAATGGGCAGTCGATAAAAAGTATAGGTTTTGCTCCTAGTGTGAGTTGAAGCTGGCACACACGTAACTTTAGCCATGTAATGTCATGATATATATTTTAGTCAATGATACAGTTCCTGCATTGCACCTTCATTGACATCAATATTTCTAGAGGATCACATGGGTAAAATCCTCTGCACCTCTGGAGAGTGCGTGTGTAATCTTACAAAACTGTTACATCAACATCATTTCAAGTGATATACATTAAGAATCAATCTCTTAACTCTCAATACTTATTCATAGCAATATCTCTCTCTTATTACTTGCATGGCGGTCTTAAACGATTGTTTATTTCATCTGACATTTGTGAAATCAACTTAATAATAAAATATATTCCATGAGCTGACTGCTGCTATAGACATAGTGTTATTTAACAAGCTCATGAATACTGCATATTGTATTTTGTGCAGTCAGTCAATGTAAATGCTCAATATCCATTTCATGTAAGTCGGTTTGGGTCAGTTGCAAAATAAAGTGATGCATATGCAGTAACTTACATGATCGCAAATAAATTCACTATCAAAATTTACTGAAAATGGGTAATGTAAGATCACCAAACCAAAACGATTCTATGAATAAGTGTCGTGGTATGGGCAATGTAAGCCGACCGAACAACAGGGATTCCAGAGAATAAGTGTCGTAAACATTTTTCATCCATCAATGAAGTACAAGGCTGTATATGCGTATGACTCCATGAGTCCTTGAAATCCACAATGTTTCAGTTTGTTTTTGTATTTTATTTTTAAAGTTGCTTTAACAATTTTAGTCATTTAGTTACGATGTGTGCATCGTTATAATGTCTACAGTGTGGTAGTTTATACTGATGACTAGCACTAAGGCATCTTTTCCCACCCAGTCACATTATCCTAACACCAGGACGACCAGTCCTAACACTAATATCTTAATGCTGAGCACCAAGCAAGAGAGCTACTAGTACCCTGTTTATAAGTCTTTGGTATGACTCGGCCGGGGTTCGAACCCACGACCTCCCGCATCCGAGCCGGACGCTCGAACCACTTAGGCCACCGGTTGTAGAAATGTATATGTCCATTCAAACATATACCTTCAAAAGAAAGCAATAAAAAGACCAGATGAATGATTTCTTTATACAAACTACGTGAGATAAAATATACTATGACCAGAAAATTATATATATATATATATATATATATATATATATATATATATATATATATATATATATATATATATATATATATATATATATATATATATATATATATGACGCAGAAATGCAAAATGAAATTCTGCATGCCACATATCTTAAAGATTCATGCAGTCAACTAGAGACTACACTATTCTGAAAAAAGGAAAGGAAACTGCAAGACATTTTGTGCACATGAATAATGCCTCTCAAACCACAAATAAAAATCGATAGTGACACTGCAGTTATCCAGAATTATTCGTGCGTCTAACATTTGGTTTCAAGAAAAAAGTCAGTACCATTATCCCGCCTGCGTTCAGCTGCAAACAACCGTATGAGTTGTCCCCCCTTTTTACATAAAAATGCTTTAGGAATGGCACATCTCAGAATACTGCTTACGCTATTGTAGATCAAATTAACTGGTCTAGGAAAGTTAGCGGAAAAGTTACTTTGTATGTTTGCGATACTGCCCGATAAATGAAAATAGGTTATTGACCTTCACATGCTTGGGATACTGACCGATAACTGAGAATAGGTTATTGACCTTCATATGCTTGTTGTACTACCCGGCAACTTGGAATAGGTTATTGACCATTATCTGCTTGCAAATACTGCCCGATAACTAAGAATAGATTATTTATTTTTTTATGTTTGTTATGGCACCGGATAACTTAAGAATAGGTTATTTTTTATATGTATTTGCTTGTTATAGGGCCCGATAACTGAGAATGGGCAGTACAGAACTGAGCTCCATCAAATATATATTATGGATATCATTTATGCCAAAATAGAACTTTATATGGTTTGAAGTATTTAGACACTGACCATGCCTACGTTCAATAATCTCTGTCGAGTTACTCCCTCGTAAGGATTAGCATCGCTCCAATTAATCGCAGTTCTAGACACACAAATTTTGGAGAACATTTTGTAAGGCTGGGTATGTGACAGTAAGTACTCTGTTAGTTGTATGACTACGAACATTGGAAAATCTGGAGATGAAGGAATTCATTTGCATATGGTGTCCCAGTTGTATACGTTGCAAATGTCACTTGGTTCTTCTTGACTGGTGTGAAATGAATCACTGCAGTCAGTGACCTCCAGCACAATTGTCGTATGTACCGTGTGTACTGTTGGTGCCGAATTGTCATATGACTATAAACAGAGTCAGTTAGAATATTAAGTAGTTTTTTAGGGTAAATGTAGGCTAAAAATGTACTGTTCACGTTGATAGCCACATCGCTGACGATTACAGTAAAGATACGTTTTGGGTAATTGACCCAGGACCACATGATATTTGATCTTAGATCGGAGTCCACCAGAAATGGTGATGGTTTTAACTCCATTAACCATATCAGATATTATGCAGCGTTGATGTTCAATATATACAAGGTAAGAATTCTACACGTTGCAAGAACGTCTTGCGGTGTCAGGGAATTGCTTCGACGGGCGTATGGTGTAGCTTTATTAACCCTTCTCAGGCTACTGAGAGTTCTTTTTTGTCTCGTGCAGCACATTTTCTCCGCACTGTGTAAACGCCTGTCTGGGATTTTGTCGGCTGACCGTCACAATTTTGGATTAAATGTGTTCCTTGCGATAGGGTATGACGTTTGAAGTATCCAGTCAATGTGGACGAAAGACCGGCACCAGATTACGAAAGATCAATTTGAACATACATCCCGAACTGTATCCTCGTGGTCGAACTACTCCTCGATATTAACTGACCGGAATAAAAGACTCGAAATCAAATCTACCAGATGTCGAGCATTAAAATAATATCGATAAATAATTCTCATCTCTTACAAATTCGGTTTGGAATTAGCTGCCAGTTGTGTTTATTTTGTTCAACTGTTCTTGTTAGTCCAATTATTCCACGACAAAATGTGTTTGGTTCCCGGGGGAATTTCAAAGATTTGAGTCGGACGATTAACTTATACCAATGGGCTCTTTGATCTACTTGCATGGATTGAGAGAATATCGCCGTGAAACAACACAATTTGTTAATGGAAAACACATTTAGATAAATGTCGTTGGGTAAAATCATAAAATGATTATTCATTGTTAGATAGTTTACATATCTGAGTTGCCTAATTTCAAAGGACTTCTTTCCGAATATTCCAAAATGTTGCTACTACTATTGTTGTTGCTGTTATTGCTGGGGCTTGGGCTGGGAATGATGTTGCTGATACTGGTACAGTTGGTATATTTCAACAACGGATTGGGAGAAGATAGTCGATACCGTTACCACCACAAGACCACTTATGGCCTTGTTACAACTCGGTTTTCCCACAGAAGGTTCAATCACACAATCCACCATGACAATCTGACAGAGCAAGCGATTTGATTTTTGGGAAATTATTCTCCACACCATACACACTTTTGTCGTTGTTGTTCTGGTTGTTGCTACTTTTGTTTCTGCGGCTCGCGTAGTGATGACACTCATGAGGGTGGCACAAGGTTCAATGATACCTTCGTGGATTCTTCTTTTCATGCTTCATTACTTGTCAGGCTCCAATAAATAAACCACATGTAGGTCAGTAGCCTTTCCAATATACATAGATTTTAGAGATCGCACCAATTTGTGACCCGTTTTGGGATGTCACAGGTACAGCCCAAGTATATATCAAAAACATATCGAACACAATAACATACTTTAATAAAGTGGATTGAAAGTAGCCAGGTGGGAAAGATCATCTATATCTGCTTACCATGGGTAACATCTAGGATATATGCGTCGAATTGGTTTGTGTTACGTGTACATGGAAAATTCTTTAATCTATATTCAACGTCGTGGAGACGTATGTTTTCCAGGTTCGCGTTTGCTGCACGAAAACAATTTGTGAACTTCTCCGTAGCAAGATCGTAATAAATGCTAGACAAAAGTTAGCCAACTTCCGATGTTCATCTCTTGTTTTCGGCGGTGGTGATGTGATATTGTGCGTACACAGCAAGCATTCTCAGACGACGATGATACTATCTATCCCTGTGTTGTAATAGTGGTGTTTGTCCGTCTCGGTGTGTTTGTCCGTCTATACGGGTATTTTCAACCAATGTTAAATTCTCTTTCTTTCATAGTACACAATCAACAATATATTTCCCATTCTAACAATGATTCCCATCCATGTTAAATATTCGTATAACCCAACTGTAAGGGTGCAAATTTCTGTCGATCTATAAACAGCACATTAATTTGGGCAGGTGAACTATTAATTAAATTTATGGGGACCGGTGCGTGTTAAATCGCCATACTGCAAGGATTTTTAATGCTTGTGTCGCGGGAGTAAGTGATTTTTAATTAAGCATTCGTTTATTTAAGTCAGACAGACTGGAAGGAAAAGGTTAAGTTTGATCTTATATCGGAAAATGTCAGATTTTGAAATTGTCCGGATCAGTTATTTGGAAATCTTGAGGTCAGGCGGACTGCAATTTTGGCGCCTAGTTATAAAAGGCGGGAGATATATTTAATTCGGATTGGTTACGCTAAATAAGGGGCGTGGTTCCCACACGAAATTTCTTGGTTTTAATATGTCCCATCGCAAAATTTAGTCAGTCTGCGTTTTTCTGCAAAGAAAATAAATGTAGGAGACTCCGAGTTTGAATTTAGAAGAAATTAACTCGTAAAATAATTATCCAAGGGACCAGATGTTTGGAAAGTCGATAGACACAATGTTGGCGGTAGAAGCGAGCAAAGCTTGAAAGCACAAGGTATTTGCGCCAATCTCATGTAATCTGTTGACACCATTATAACGATTTGCTTGATTTATTTGCTTATATTTGCATGAATTTATTTGTTAAATTCGTAGATCAATTTTCTTGATATGAGTACAACTGTGTGGAGTTCATCTATCAGAATCCGTACAATGATCTTATTTATATACGTTTGACGAATTGTTTGAATGTGTCGTTTTGATTGTTATAGGAAAATAGGTATTCTAAGAATTTCAGGCCTTACCTTAGTTGATGTGAGTTACGAGAATCCGTGTGAATTCACTGACCTTAGATGATTTCACGTATGATAAAGACTTGAGTGCGTATTGACTGAAATTAACGTTGTTAAACCATGAAGTGAGATTTCATATATGCTAAAGACTTGAATGTGTGTATTCGCTAGAAATAACGTAGTTAAGCCATGTAATGAATTTCATTCATTCATTTGTGTAACTGAGACGAGAACGGAACTGTTATGTCTCGTGTGATGATAATGTGAGTCAGGTTGAAATAGCCGTAAGGAAGTACATTAATGTTACGAAACCAGGTTTGTTTATGGTCTGCCATGTTTAGCTTGACCAGATAGCCTTTGGTATCTGTTTGAATTCCGATAGGACGATATCTGACATAACGAGAGGGGAGTAATGATCTATTCCAAGTAGGATATCTGACAGAAGATTTAGGTTGCTTCTCCGTTTATTTTAAAAGGGGAAATAGCTCAACTGGACGTATTCACGTACTGACTTATCCAAGTACCTACGTATCACGTACTTACACGTATCCACCTACCCACCCAAAGTTTGAGGGCCGAAAGAGGCGAGACAATAGAGAGTTTGGAGAAGGAAAAGTGGAAAAGACCAAGGAGAACACCCACAGTGAAGTTGGAATGAACCGGAAATAAGCAGATTATGAAGTTGTACAAGGCAATGACTTCGATTGTTCACTCGATTCTATGATGAACCAATTCTATCATTTAAAACAGATCGGCTATTTATATAAGTATATTTGTGTTTGAAATTTGGTGAATGATTTATTTAAAAAAGAAGTGTATCTTCCTAATGTAATGCATTATCACGGTTGTTTATGTAATTGATTAAATTGTTATTTTTCATGTACGGGGGTTCGTGTCATTCTGTTTATATGTCTGCTCAGATCTCTATCTATTCCACCTATAAGTTTCACACTTTATATTAATATTTACTCGATCCGGGCAATAACACCGAAGCGATCACTCTCTAGATAACGATAACCCAATAAAGCGGACACCTTGTAAGGAGGTACAATCCGTCAATTAATCAACCCACCACCACCACCACCAACCAACACCAACACTCTCCAATCCATCATAAATTTCCATAGAGGACAACGGCATCCCATTCATGTCATGTCAAAAGTCCATATAGCACCATAGTACATCGACCCTTCTCCTAATGTTTTTCCCATAGAGCTTCAAACTTCCCCTATTAACTACTGTTTATTTTTTTCCATACAATTTGCACCATGGCTTTTTCGAAACACTTTACAAACTTTGCATGTAAGATACATCAATGAAAGATATATTTGTATACTGTAATTACTTTGAAAAAAAGACAAAAGGAAACATTGCTGCTAACATATACATTCTTCATATACCCGTTTTACAGATTAAAAATATCCCTTTTGGGACAGCATGGGATTATTTCCTATGCACTGTAGCCATAATAAAAACAGAGAATCATACCATAATCATCATATTTCAAAGAATAAACACTTTATTTTAGGATTATATTTTTATAAAAATGTCTAGATGTAAGCTACGAATCACCGCCAAGAACAGAATAATACTCTAACAAAAGATAAGGACTACATTCGTGGCTTTTGAAGGTTGATCGAGATAATTCTTTTCCGTGCTTCCTCAATTCAAGAAAAAAGCATGCAAGTGATTAAAACAAAGTAAGTCTCACCAATGCATACTAACTTTCGAGTATGTATGTATGGATGGATGGATGTATCTTTGTATGTATGTATGTCACATATTCTCTACACTTTGCATATAGTCTGTTCAGATTAATAGTTTTGATAATACAACATGTTAACATATCACTTTGTGCTATTCTGATTGTTCCATATAAGCCTATAAAATGCTTGCTCAGTATTCTCTTTACTGATGACCGTGGAAAAAAGTTTCCTTTCCCCGCCTTCTGTTATTTTTTATTTTTACTGATACTATCAACATTTTGGCTGTGTTACGTATATGTAATTAAATTGCTTGTGTGTTAGTTTTGAAATTCTTTTTATTTTATTTTTGTTTCATTACATTTTATTGTAATGATTATTGAAAGGATTCAAAATTCTTTTTCAGTAATTCGATATTTTCTTTAAGCAAATGTTGTTTATTTACGACGTAAAAGTATTACATGAGATTATTTTTAGTTAACCTAGTTCGTCTTGGGCTGGCAAGAACGTAAACAGGCAGTTAAAATGATTGGTCAGTATCAGGGCCATACTTTCCTTGCGTGATCATCATGTGTAAGCAACGCTATTTAATTATTGGTTTTTAAGTGGGGCTACACTGGCGTACGTGATGGATTTCTTGTAGTAAGAGACCACATGACCCATCTCGCGAGACTTGAAATGATGTTTTGGGGGTTTAAATACGCATTCTTAATATTCTTCTGGGAGAGTCGTTTTAACATCTTGAAGGAACAAGGTGTTTCTTTTTATTTGTTGCCAGATTGTTTGTTTTTCATCTGATTTTTGGATTTAATAATTTATTCTCCTGGAAACTCAACAAGTTGACTTTTTTATAAAAAATTCTGAAAGATATTCATGGAAATTTATTCTGGAATTATTCGGAAACAAAACTGTGATTCAATTGAGGAATTGTTGATATTCGTACATTGGACCACATCTGACGTCATCGCCTTCCATATTTGTGTGTCGTCGAGATTCGAACCTGGATTCTAATAGAACTATTTAGTGATAGGACTTGTATTTTTCATTCTTAGGATTAAATTTTGGATTATATTCACAAACCGTAAGTCCTATTTACCAATTTTTACATTGTTTTCTAGGGAAATAAATTATTTTGTTAAAATATACAAAGCTTGTTGGCTTTCACTCTTTTCTTTGTTACTGAGTACGAGCCCTTGTCACGTAACAGCGGCCATTGTTCGAATAGGATTGCCCAAAAAGTAATTGGGGTAAAAAAGGTCACGACTCTATGAATATGCTCAATTTGCCCTAAAGGGCCTCGTTACGCCATGCATTGCCTATCATCCGCTGAAAAATGGAGTTAAACCCAAAGCAACATCAAAAAATAAAACTAAGGGTATTGGTCAACTGATAGCGGGCGTTGTGTGAGGGGTGGGCGTTATACCTATAAAAATGGAATCCACCCTATATACAAGAGTGGTTTAAATATTAACTTCTAGGAGTAAATTAACTTACCTCTGTTCATGGAAGAATGTGGACATAAACCGGTCTCCCAACCGACAGAACGTTATCAAACTATTGTATTTTTATTCGGTAAACTAAATCAAACCATCTAATGTTTCTTACTTGATGCAATTCCGTCTGTCTGTTGTTCCAACTCAAATAATACAAATAACCGGTCACAAATACATGACAATAAATATGGAATTTCTGCATTCAGTTGTCGTCCTTTCCGATAAATATCCAACAATATCCAGTAGTGAAACAGACACAAGTCAGGTGTGAACATTGATCGTATAACCTTAACCGAATCAAACTGTGACATCACTCGGAACATCCACAGACATTCTGTGTTGAAAAATTATGTTGCCTGACTGAAATGTTGTATTTATTCGGAAGGACAGTTGCTGTTTGAATTATAATTTGTAAAAGAAAATCTGCTATTAAATGTTTTTGGCTATAAATTATGCAAAAGATTATACTAGAATTTGGGACTATTTATAAGCGCAGCAAATGAAAGGGTGCAGCATCCGAGACAGAATGAACGAAGTTGCTTCTTCTTTCTCTCGAAACTATTTCCATTAAAATCAAAACTACGTGATAAACAGAATCTCAAATGGGTAATGATTTAATATTAAATTTATGAAACTCGTTGAACATTGCCCAGCTTTTGTTCGCTAAGGCTCGCATTCCTGTTATCAACTGCTCCATGGTTCAGAGACTAGTCCGTTCACCTTGCTCGATATTAAGATGTTATAAAAATTATAAGATGTACATTAACCCATTAAATAATACACAGTATTGCCAAGTTTATTCATTTGCTAAATTAATACAGCTTTCTCTGTACTAATGCAGCCAAAAATTGCGACGTAAGATATTGTTCAATGACGTGTTGTGGTGGTGGTTTGTTGCCGTTTAACACATTATTGGCCATATAACGTCAAGGAAATGTGAACTAAGTGCCTTGGCTAAGGACGCGCTGAGGTAGCAGAACGGGGTAAGCTGTATTGGACCTGCAGTTCTTGGATCACTAGTCTACCAATGAGAACCGTGGTTCAACGACTAGTCACACCGTTTGGAGTGACAGTGGAAATCAACTTATACTTTGCTATATTGTACTTTACAAGACGCGTATTTTCTTTGTCAGGTCCTTATTTCATTGAGCTGTGTCAAGGTATAACACCCCAACAACTGATTTAAATCATTGTTCGAGAACTATTATCGATTCACCCAGAGTATATATATGGTTCAAAAAGTGTGTTATTATTCTTCATGACCTGACAGGTGTGATGGAAGTAGCGCAAAGAACTCACTGTGTAAGGAAAGATAAGTTTTGTAAATATTACCTTATTTCAAATTTATATATGCACAAAAACTTGACTCACACCTGTACTTAAGTAAAAGAATAATTTATTAAATAGAAACACAAATATTCTCATGGCATGATCTCGTTTCCCGTCCATATAATTTTTTTTCGCAAACTTTCCATATTTAATAAGTACATTTTTCAGTAATATAGATTTATTTATTGCTAAAAATGCCAAGGCTTCTTTTCTATGAACGTTCTAATGTACTACGCCAAATTTGCTATATGCTTTTCTATATTATGGCTTCATTTTTCAACAGAAGAAAACCGTCTCTAGCATTGTTAACCAGATCGCTCGTAACGAGTCTATATTATATGTTCTGAAAACATTTTCATATATATATATATATATATATATATATATATATATATATATATATATATATATAATTTTTCATGAAAAGGAAACGAGGCTTGCATCTTCTTCCGCCTTTTTATTTTACGAGTAGTATATCAAAGATACAGCGCACATACTTTACATATATTTTATTTATATCACATGCAAATTCACATACTTGTATTTCCAACGAGGTTAAGATTGACTACAAGAAAATGTGTATAGACGGAATGAATGAACTCAGCACAGCCCTGTCCAGTGTGTCCGAAAGAAAATGTCATTTTTACCTTTTGCAAATGATCGTAATCTCCTTTGCAAATTGATACGTGCTTCTTTTTGTTTTTGAACTTCTATTTTCATTCATATTGGCTAAATAAATATAAGACCCACTTATGATTAAAATAAGAAAGTAGGTTTAAATGAAGAGAGTAGAGCACTACAAACACGGCCTGGTTAACTACCAAAACATCAACGCGCTGGCTTTCACATACTGGTTAGCATATTTAAATGAGGTGGAAATATAAACTAAGAGAAATGAGGAACCGGCAAGAGGCAATTCAAATATTTAAATGTATTTAGAGTTCTTCTAAGTCGTTATTATAATTTAATTAGCATTGCTACCAACCATACAATTGTTTCCATCTTCTAACTTTCCCCTTTCCGTTGTTTTGTGTGACTATATTTTTCTATAATTCAGAGACATTGTCGAATGACACAGACGAAAATCCACCACGCTCGTTTTTTAACGGATTTTCGCTGGTATCTTTCTACGAAGGTCCAGAGAGAGAGAGAGAGAGAGAGAGAGAGAGAGAGAGAGAGAGAGAGAGATGTGGCATTGTAGTTGGAGAGACTTACCATAAAGGCATTATTCATTGTACATCCCTATGTTTCCTAATTGGTTGATTAGTTTGCTGCCTTACCAACCCACACAATAATAGAGAACGATTGAGGGAGGGTAGAGCGGCCTTAGGACGTTTAATAATAAATAATGTTTTTAGACCCATATTAATATATTTTATAAAACATGAAGAAAGAAATAAAATAAACAAAGCATTAAATAGCTTACACTATGTGTATTCGGTATTCCTCCTCACATATAAATGTACCGTACAAATCTTGACACACTATTGCAACTTGTATCATTGGTGCAGTGAACACTGTGTTAAAATGTCATGGAACCTTTACACATAACCGTTAAAATGTGACCATGTTTCGTGTAGGTTACTTGGTGCAAGTTCAGTTTTCATTTTTCTCGAAATTTACATCCTCGTTTTATCTCCCTTTATGCACGAGAGAGAGAGAGAGAGAGAGAGAGAGAGAGAGAGTAACATCTCAATAACTCCAGCAACAACACATATAACCGGATTGTTAGTATCTCTTTAAGAACGTGCTCATTAGGCCTACTGTTGTCCTAGACCTGAAAAATCTCGAAACAATGACAAATACAACTCAACATTTAGATCCAGAGCATTTTTGAATTTTCGAAGATTATTTGTCTTTCAAATAATGTTCTGAGGCGCTTCGAATTTTTGTTCTCTAAACGTAATGTTAGTTTTACACAATTTCTTCATAGATCTATTGATATAATTTTGTGACGTCGCCACCATAAGTCATAAAAGTCTCATCGTACCAGTCGTCAAATCATCAAGAGATGAATTCGATATTAATAACTGGTACTTATATAGAACGTATAATATATTTCCGACTATCTACCAACACGTCAGAACTGGCGTTCGTGTGATTACTGCTTCAACTGATTTTGTTCTTCTTAACATTCTTCACCATCCTCATTATCATCATTATCATTATAATCGTTATCTCAGTCGTCTTCTTTTTCATGTTCTTCTTCTGTGTGTGGGACCCCAGGTGGCCAAGTAGCATAAAGAGCTCGCCTTTACCGATCACTGAAATCTCACTTCTGCGTGGATTCGAGTCTTGGGTTCGACCTATGTGAAAAAGCTTACCAGTAGCTTCCCGTGGGTCGGTGGTTCTTACCGGGCTTTTCTCTGTTTGTTCTTCCACCAGTTATACTGGCCGCCATGTATAGCCTATCGTGTGCTGAAAAATGGCTTTGAACACACAACAACATCAACATCTGACTACTAATACTGTCTCGAGATCCGGTCGCTCAATCGTCAGCGTACCAGTTTCGACACCAAAAAGGTGCTTGTTCTAAATCTGCAATCAGATCTACGTGAATCGGCTGAGGTGGTGTATCCTTGGCACGCCATACTTGCCTCGCCTCGATGTATCTTTACATGTTGATATGCCGTAAAACACAACAAAAAAAAATTAAACATAATCTACTACCACCATCACTATTGCTACTTTTACTATTACACCTACCACCATTAGAACCAACAATACTACTCTACTATCATTTTAAACACATTTTAAACATGGTCTGCCTGGTATGAATCCGGCCATCAGTTGCTATTCATGTCAAAAGTGGCAAAAGTGCTGCGCTATGTTATTTTTACCCCTTTTGTCATGAGCGGCTGCTGATAAATTATTGATAATGGGCTCAGTGTGTATCTTTAAGTGTGTTTAAGTAACCATTTCTCTAACCCTTTAACTGCCGCATTATGCTATTATCTACCACGTGTTGTATTGTCGATCTGGAAAAACAGAATCTTAATTTCACTCTAGGTCATAAGCCACATCACATAACGTGTAATAGTCGCATATTGACAGGAACTAAACATCTTTCATGACGTTCTTAATAAATATACATAATTTTTAAGGCAGACGTGTTCGCAATATTAAATAAGTTTCATTTTCATTATACTTCGATTCGCAACATAATTTGGAAAAATAAATTTTGTTCTTCACTGAATTAAGTACATTTTGAAAGACAACATATTTCATCTTTATTTGAGAAAAGCAGTGGAAACAATATCTGTTGTTTCTATCAAAGTTGTCCTGTTTTCCCCTTTCCGTCGGTAACCTGTGTTTGAAGTACTGAATATATTCAATACATCTCAAAATTTAATAGATAATTTAACAAATAATTATCCAGTCTAAAATCAATCGTAAAAATATGATAAATGAGTCTTGTCGATTTTTCGGTTCTATTTGAACTAACATTGAAGTATATTTGTTTGGCAAAAGTTTACGTCCAGCCATAAGAAGAGTTGTGTTTGCATTCACTGTTAGTCAAATGTTATATTAGACTAATCTCAGTAAGTTGATAATCTCTGCTCTGTACTGGTTAAACCTTGTTGTGCTGTATTCGTCCGTCAAGTAATATTTCTTCAAAATATTTGTTACACATAAGAATTAGCATTTAGTTTTAACATAATAAAATTTCTTAATAATATCAATATGTCTAATTTACTGTGATCGAAATTTGAATGTATTGCACTGGAAGATCTGATCTTTGAGATGGTAATATTATTTTTCCTGCTTAAACTGTACGTCATTGAACAATGATTAACTTTTCTTTCTAGTGTACTTTGATCCATCCTGTTTTGCGATAGTTTAGTGTATATAATATTCAAAACTTTTTCTTAATCATCGCTTTAGTGACGATCCCTTTATACCCATGAACAAGTCTTTGTACTAACGCTCGTTCGGATTACTCTGACTTTACCGTCTCTTTCGGTATCGGTTTATATATATATATATAACGCCGCGCATATATATATATAACATATACTATATATATATATATATATATATATATATATATATATATATATTAGTCAGTAAAGTTTAAAAGATATTGTTCATTTTTAGATAGGTGCACAGATATCGTTGTATGAGAAATGTGGACATGTCACTTGCAGCATCCAGTGGCTTTTCACAAGCCTTTTAATAGGCTGTATGGAATTCTACCTTGAGTAGTCTTCAGGTTTGCTATTATTTAATGTGCAGTCTCGTCTGCAGTGAGACTTTCTCAAACGAAATTTGAACTTAGAAGTTCAGTAATCGACTAGCAGATGTTGATGAAACCAAACAGAGCACTGTTTCTTTCCCCGTGGTTTAAAATCAGGCTGGTGACAAATGCGTGATTTGTTATGTTGTTCTCTGGGATAGATATTGCACACATCATTTGTGCAAGTTAAAATATTAAACACGGTCCACTTGTTTGGGCAGCAAATATGCTCTGATATTCCTCTTTGGCAATCCGTTAGTCTAAGGTAACTACTGTTTATCCTCCAGGGTTTTTGTTTATCTAAATGCCGTAAGAATAATACGTTTCTTTGCTATAAACAGAGTTCTGAGAGAGAGAGAGAGAGAGAGAGAGAGAGAGAGAGAGAGAGAGAGAGAGAGAGAGAGAGAGAGAGAGAGAGAGAGAGAGAGAGAGTCCATCCCGTAACGAAGAAATATTTCGCTTAATGTAATAGAAGAGACATATACAAACCTATCTTGATAACATTTCTAAGTTTTGAAACATTCTCGCGAATAAAGAAACGAATTAATTTCAGCCATTATTGTATAAAATACAGAAAAAGTCTACTGTATAAATAAACAAAAAAAAAAAACATCCAAACTGTTTTGTTTCGTGCTCATTCATTATCTTGTCCCTCAGATAGAACGTACGTGGAGGACATTGAGTTTCTGTTTGAAAGTATTCTACCTATGTCCGTCAAGACAGTGATATCTATCTTTTGTAGTGTAAGCAACAGCAACATTCTTTGCCGCCATTTGAAAATTTCTGGAAGATAGGATGTCTTCCACGAGTGCTTTGAGACGTTTGTTTTTAGTTTCAGTATTAATTCTTCAGTCACACATATTGATGTTTTGCAAACCAAATATCGTACCTGTGTCAACTTTTGTATAATTCACTTTTGTTGACGTGAGTGATTCTAAATATTTTGCAAAAAAATGTGTTACGTCTATGTAATTAAATTACTTGTGTGTTAGTTTTAAATTCTCTTTTACTTTATTTTTATTTCATTACAGTTTGTTGTAAGGATAATATTTTTACTGGATTTGACATTTTTCCCAGTAAATTTAGTTCAGTTCTTTTAGTCTGATAAGAACGCAAACATTGTATTTTTAGCTGACCTAGTTCTTGACCTTCGTTCCGATTTTGTAAACACTAAGTGAAAATGATTGGCTATTACCAAGGTCATGTTCAGCCTACGTGTTAGCACTGTTGTAAACAGTTTTTTTTAAAAATTCATTTCCAGTGTGGGAATCAGATTCTTAGATAGGGCTATTCTAGCCTACGTGCTAATTGACTTGTAGTGAGTGATCACGTGACCCATCACGTGGGTCTGAAATGACCTTTTAGTTGGGTTTAATACTCGTATCTCAGTGAATTATAGTCAGTCGTATTCTAAACCTTTAAAGCTCAAGGTGTTGTTTATGTTGATGCCAGTTTGATTTAGACTTCTTCTATTTTTTGGATTTAATAATTTATATTCTCTGGAAAACATACAGGTGCTCTTCTTCATAAAAATTCTTGGACAAAGATATTTAGTGGAAATTTATTCTGGAATT
Source organism: Megalonaias nervosa (assembly GCA_016617855.1). Lineage (NCBI taxonomy): Eukaryota > Metazoa > Mollusca > Bivalvia > Unionida > Unionidae > Megalonaias > Megalonaias nervosa. The sequence goes on along the minus strand of JAECUM010011205.1, from coordinate 57,902 downwards.
CTAAACTGGAACATTATAAATTGTGATTCAACAAGGAACTGTTGCCATCAGTACAACGACCTCATCTGATGTCATCGCCTTCCATATTGGAACTTCATCGAGATTCGAACTTGGATTCAATTAGAACTTTTTAGTGATAGAACTTATATTTTTGAATTCTAGGATTAATTTTTGGATTAGATTCACAAACCGTAAGTCCTATTTCATAGTATTACCTTGTTTTCTAGGGAAAGAAATTATTTTGTTTAATTTACAAAGCTTGTTGACTTCATTCGTTTCTTTTGTTACTTTTGTACAAGCCTAAACGTAACAAAAGAAAATTGGGGTCTCGTCCGGGATATATGAATTTTGGTTAAAATATTTTTTTTTTTTAAATTTTTTTTGAAATTTAAATTCCTCTAGTTTTCATAATATTTAAAGCCCAAGTATTATTTCATATTTTGTTTGAAATTTTTAGTGGAATCAACAGGTTTTTTGTTCACAGTATCATCAAAGTAGATGAATTTTTTTTTATAATTATACCCAGGAGTGTTTGGAAATTTTGAAAATGGACGTCCAGCTAAAACAAAGTTGGAATTAGAGATAAGACAGGTTCAGTTTCAGATAGAAAAGATACAAATGGAAAAAGAAATGGAAGTAATGCAGTTGCAATTTGAGAAAGAGGAGAGAGAGAGACAGGAAAGAGAGAAAGATAAACAAATGCAGTTACAATTTGAGAAAGAGGAGAGAGAGAAGAGAGGGAGAAAGAAAAACAAATGCAGTTACAATTTGAAGAAAGAGAGAGAGAGACAGATGCAAAGAGAGAAGGATGAAAGGGAATTTCAAATTTGGTTAAAAGAATTAGAGTTGGAAAAAGGAAAACACTCCCCTACTTTTGATGTTTTCAAAAATATCAAGTTAGTGCCCCCTTTTCTGGAAAAAGAAGTAGACAGATATTTCCTCGTTTTGAAAAAATTGCGGAAAATTTGAGATGGCCAAGGGAGCATTGGACTCTATTATTACAATCTGTACTTACTGGTAGAGCTAGTGATATTTTTGTTTTCACTGTCACTAGAGCAGAGTGCTGACTATGATGTGGTTAAAGACTGTATCTTGAAGGGTTATGAGTTAGTCCATGAGGCTTCTCGGCAAAAATTCAGGAATTCTAGAAAATCCACTGACAAGACCTTTGTCGAATTTGCAAGAGAAAAAGCACAACAATCTGATAGGTGGTGCTCTTCTAGAAAGGTTAACAAAGATTACGAAAGTCTCAGACAACTCATCTTAGTTGAAGAGTTTAGGAACTATGTCCATAGTGACATTAGGATGTATCGTTACGAACATAAGATTGAAACCTTGGAATATGCTGCTCGTGCCGCTGATGAGTATTCCTTAACTCATAACGTTTCTGTTGTAAGCAAGTCTTTCACTCAGCAGTCTAATGGTAAAAAGGTATTTCAGCCTAATACGACTCCTTCCTAAAACTCTTGCACAACTTTTAAAAATCAAGCTTCTGATAAGCTTGATTCAAAATACTTTTCTCTTCCTACGTGTACCTATTGCAAGAAGAAAGGACACGTCATTTCTGATTGCTTCAAATTGAAATATAAGCATTAGAATCAAGATAGACCTATCCCAAATGCTCTTATTTCTAAGAGGTCATGGTCACGGTCATGTATTGAAAACAATACATTTGTTGGGTCTCAAAAACCCGTATGATTTTATTATGGAGAATTATGAACCATTCATGTCGAAGGGTTCTATATCACTCTTGGGTGATTTGGCCAATCCTATCCCTATTAAAATTTTAAGGGATATAGGAGCTTCTCAGAGTTTTTTATTATCAGGTACTTCGCCTTTTTCTGAGAAGTATTCTTTTAATGATAGTGTTCTCATTCAGGGAGTAGAGTGCGGCTTTGTTAATGTTCCTCTCCGTTGTGTACTTTTATCATCAGACTTAGTTTCAGGACCTGTGACAGTCGGTATTGTGTAATACTTACCCGTTGAGGGCATTCATTTGTTACTAGGCAACGACCTAGCTGGAGACAAGGTTGTGGTTAATCCACTTGTAACTGACAAGCCTTCTTTGGATCAGAAAGTTGATCCTATTGAAAAAGAATTCCCTGATTTATACCCAGCTTGTGCAGTTACTACAGCTATGGCAAAAAAAGCTTTTGAGAATGATTTTGATAAGAAAAATATTCCTTTAGCTAACACATGTATTGGTCCTGCTTTTGATGAGGTCACTTTCACTCCTTGTTCGGATCAATCAAAAGGTATTGATCACAGAGATCCTCTTTTAACTACTCATTCTCTTTTATCTAATCAGGGTGACAAACGACAATCACTTGTCGTCGAACAGGAAAAAGATCCTGAGATCTCCTATTTGTTTCAGAGGGCCATTATTGAAACTGAAGCCACTGAAGTACCTGTCTGTTGTTTCATTAAAAATGGAATTCTTATGAGAAAATGGAGACCTCCCGAGGTACCTGCTGGTGACGAGTGGTCAGTGAACTATCAGATTGTAGTTCCAAAATCTTACAGACAGGAAATACTTAGTTTGGCCCATGAAACTCCTCTGGCTGGTCATTTAGGGATTAATAAGACTTATCACACGATCTTGACTCACTTTTATTGGCCAAAACTCAAAAGTGATGTTTGTAAATACTGTAGATCTTGTCATACTTGTCAAATGGTAAGAAAACCCAATCAGAAGATACCTAAGGCTCATCTGCAAACTATTCCTGCATTTGACGAACCATTTAGCAGAATTATGGTAGATTGTGTTGGTCCCTTACATAAGATCAAGTCAGGCAACCAATATTTGTTGACCATTGTGTGTGCGTCAACAAGATTCCCAGAGGCAATTCCTTTGAGGGATATTAAAACCAAAACTATAGTAAAAGCTTTGATAAAGTTGTTTACTCAATTTGGCCTTCCCAAATCTGTCCAATCGGATCAAGAGTAGAGTCAAATTTTATGTCTGGAATTTTCCAGTAAGTTATACATGAATTAGGTATTCAACAATTGAAATCTTCTGCCTATCACCTTGAAAGCCAAGGGGCTTTAGAAAGATTTCATCAGATTTTGAAAAATATGATTAGATCATATTGCTTTGATACGGGTAAAGATTGGGATGAAGGCATTCATTTACTTTTGTTTGCTGTTAGGAAGTTAGTTCAAGAATCTTTAGGATTCAGTTGTCACGGAATTGTATAAATCTCTCTCTTTATTAAATACATGTACTCGGGTTTCCTTTTTTT
>JAECUM010011205.1:0-54567 GCA_016617855.1 Megalonaias nervosa | reverse complement strand
TTTTTTTTTTTTTTTTTTTGTATACAACGATACCCGAGGGTGATTTATGTATATTCTATATTATTTCGAAATAGCGAGTTCGGTTCATCCTATGCCGCACGTGCGATTTGCTTTCGATAGGAAAAACCGAATTCTTCCAGCGCACAGACGATTTAGGCTACATCGTCTGTGTATAAATGCCTCGCCGTAAGACGATATCTTTACATTACGGAACGTCTTGTCAGTAAGCAGTCTACTTAGGGACTTACACATCTTCAGCTGTAGAGGTATGTAAGTTATTTATCAATTTCTTATGTGTATTATTTCTTATGTATATTGTAAGTTATAGCTATTGTACGTGCTACCACGCTTATTTTTGTATGTTTTCAATGTAGCTTTGGCTTGCGTATTATAACGCAAATATTTTCTATTCTTGTTTGTGACTTAGCAAGAGATTTATATTAGCAATATAAAGTTGTATTTTATTAAGAAACGTTTAGTACCATAGGAATCTTATCGGACACGGGTTCACTTCTGAACCTGTTTATTGTTTTGTAATGTTGTACTATGGCATACATACATAATAGCACACACATATAGCACACATGGACAATACTGATCACCGGCAATGATCAATTACAATAAATAAACTCCAAGACCAGCCCAGGTTGAGGAGCATTTTACAATAGAATAGGAAAAATGGTGTATAAACCCTAAAACAAAAATTCATAAAAATGAAATTCTATAAAATTAATACAAATAGCAAACGCATATTAATAAAACAGAAGAAAAATTTAAAAAAAACCTTTACATTTTGGGACTAGGGGGTCTCCTCTGTGATGACAAGTCTGAGAGGGACCACACCAATAAAACTTAGGGATTTGCATATCTTCAGCTGTAGAGGTATGTAATTTATTAATTTCTTATGTATATTATTTCTTTTGTATATTGTAAGTTACAGCTATTGTACTACGTTTATTTTTGTACATTTTCTATGTAGCTTTGGTTTGCGTGGTATAATGCAATACTTTCTATTCTTGTTTGTGACTTAGCAAGAGATTTACATTAACAATATAAAGTTGCATTTTATTAAGAAACGTTTAGTACCATAGGAATTTTATCGGACACGGGTTCACTTCTGAACCTGTTTATTGTTTTGTACTATTGTACCAATAATGTGATTTGTATAACTTACCGTATATAACGTCATTACGTGTTATCGTATATGCCCGTGTCATAAGTAGTACACGGTGTTAGATGTATTTTCAGCTGACCAGAGTGACCAGAGTGATCCATGGTGATCGTAGTCTTGGTACCAGCTATAGAGCTAACCATAGAAATTAACCACAGCAGCCGTAGAGCTGAGTGAACAGTGTTGCTGGTCGTGTAACAGATGATCGGGCGTTGCAGACCGAATTGGTGGGCGCTGATTGCTTGATTGACCAAGGAATTGAATGGTGGTCGGTGACTACCTATAATCATACTTGCTTGATTGACCGGTGTGACTGGTAGCCAAGTGTAATATTGACGGGAGTGTTTTGTGTTACTCCATGTATGTAATCTTTTAGCCTTGGGCTAAGTTTGGGTTTTTTTTATACCCATTGTTTTGGGAGTGTATAAGATATTTTTGTATATCTCTCCAATCAATTCATTTTACTATTTGAGTAAAACAATATCTCATTTTTCACTAGTTGAGTGAATACATCATTTTTACTATTGAGTAAAACACCCATTAGTTTTATCGTATGAAATTGCTGTGTTTTGTTCACCTTTGTCCTTGTACTGTGTAAGGTCATTCATTTGTATTTATATTTGTTGCATTTTTAGGTTCGTGCGTATCATGTTAATTTGTCCAATATTTGGATCTTACACACGCACGTATTAATGAATATTCTTTCTCATTCAAATCATACATCAATAAACGTTGTATTTGTATCACCATCAAAAGTCTTCTGTTGTAAATCCGAAATCCCAACTCGGTTATCTTGTTACATCAGTCCCTATGAACTAGTTTTCGGACATACTGTGCGTGGACCATTGAAGTTGCTGAAAGAAAAACTTCTTTCTAATGAAGATACTGAACTTAAATCTTCTTGATTATGTATCTAATTTTAAGTACAAGTTGTCAAAGGCTTGTGAGGTCGCAAGGGCGAATCTGCACTCTACTCAGTCAAAATGAAATTAAGGTATGACAAAAAGTCAAAGGAAAGGAGTTTTCAGCCTGGTGATAAGAGTTCTAGCTCTCTTGCCCATTCCACAAAATTCTCTTCAGGCCAAGTATTATGGTCCGTACACGGTTGAAAGGAAAGTAAATAATTTAAATTACATCATAAATACTCCTGAGAGGCGAAACCAAAAACAACTTTGCCACATAAACATGTTAAAGGAGTATATTGAAAAAGATAGCCAAGTAAATCATGCAATTTAATTGTACCTGTCCCACTTACGGAGGATGTTTTTCAGTGAAGGAATTCAATCGGATTCTACTGATTTTGGAGTGACAAATCTTCGGAATTCGGAAATTATGGAAACTCTGGATCAGAAATTTTACATTTGCAACAACAGGAAAGGAATGAACTTAAACAGCTATTATTTGAATATGAGCACTTATTTCCAGATGTTCCTACAAGGACAAACAAAAATTTTCACTACGTTGAAATTGTGAATTCTAAACCTGTGAAACAACAGCCATACAGGATGAACCCTCTCAAACTGGAATACTTGTAAAAGGAAATTCAGTATTTGCTGGAGAATGATTTCATAAAGCCCAGTAAAAGTGACTGGAGTTCATCATGTACACTTGTTCCGAAACCAGATAAAACTTTCCGTATGTGCACTGATTATAGGAACGTGAACAGTGTGACAAAAACAGATTCATTTCCATTATCAAGAATTGATGACTGCCAAGTATCTCACCAAATCTGACCTTCTGAAAGGATTTTGGCAAATTCCACTAACGGAAAGGGCAAAGGAAATTTCGGCATGTGTGACTCCAGATCGACTCGATCAATATAAAGTGATGCCGTTCGGGATGAAGGGTTCGCCAAGTAGTTTTCGACGTTTGATGAATATGATTACCTCTGGTCTAGATAATTGTGATGCATATATCAATGATATCATCATCTACAACGACACCTGGAAAGAACATCTAGCAACGATTCGGAAATTCTTCGACAGACTCACTGGTGCAAGTTTGACAATCAGTTTATCTAAAGGTGAGTTTTGCCGTGCTTGTGTTACTTTTCTAGGACATATTGTGGGACACGGACAAGTTAAACCTATTGATGCTAAGGTCAAGGCTATCTCTGAATTCCCTGTGCCTGTCAGTAAAAAGCAACTGATGCGATTTTTGGGTATGGCTGGATACTATCGGAAATTTTGTTCCAGTTTTTCTAATATTGCTGAACCCCTGACAAATTTGTTGAGCAAGAAAACAAGTTTCCTTGGACTGATAGATGTCAGGAGGCTTTCGATAGATTAAAATCCATGCTTAAAATTGCGACGGTTCTTATAGCTTCAAATTTCAGTCAATCTTTTAAATTGTCTGTCGATGCAAGTGATGTTGGGGTTGGAGCAGTATTGGTTTCAAGAGGATAGAAATGGTGTTGATCACCCAGTGTGCTATTTCTCTAAGAAATTAAATAAGCACCAAAGAAATTATTCAACAATCGAGAAGGAATGTTTGGCTTTAATATTGGCATTACAGCATTTTGAAGTTTACATTAGTTCAGCTCCTTCTCCGGTTGTGTTTAGTGATCACAACCCCCTTACTTTCATCGACAAGATGAAAACTAAAAATCAAAGATTATTAAGGTGGAGTTTGTTTTTACAAGAATATAATCTTGACATTAGGCACATCAAGGAAAAAGACAATTTAATTGCAGATGCACTTTCCCGTGTATAGAAATATTATTTCATGTACACTTTATATAATTCATAAGATTTCTTCTTATGTAATATTTTTACCTCATGTATAATTTGCATATGGTAAAAAGAAAGCTTTATTACATAAATCTTTCTTTTTCTTTATGGGGGATGTGTTACGTCTATGTAATTAAATTACTTGTGTGTTTTAAATTCTCTTTTACTTTATTTTTATTTCATTACAGTTTGTTTTAAGGATAATATTTTTACTGGATTTGACATTTTTTCCCAGTAAATTTAGTTCAGTTCTTTTAGTCTGATTAGAACGCAAAATGATTGCTACATTGTATTTTTACTGTCCTAGTTCTTGACCTTCGTTCCGATTTTTGCAAACACTAAGTGAAAATGATTGGCTATTACCAAGGTCATGTTCAGCCTACGTGTTAGCACTGTTGTAAACAGTTTTATTTTTTTAAATTCATTTCCAGTGTGAGAATCAGATTCATAGGTAGGGCTATTCTTGCTTACGTGCTAATTGACTTGTAGTTAGTGATCACTTGACCCATCACGTGAGTCTGAAATGACCTTTTAGTTGGGTTTAATACTCGTATCTCAGTGAATTATAGTCAGTCGTATTCTACACCTTTAGAGATCAAGGTATTTTTTTATGTTGATGCCATTTTGATTTAGACTTCTTCTACTTTTTGGATTTAATAATTTATATTCTCTGGAAAATATACAAGTGCTCTTCTTCATAAAGATTCTTGGACAAAGATATTTAGGGGAAATTTATTCTGGAATTCTAAACTGGAACATTATAAATTGTGATTCAACAAGGAACTGTTGCCATCGGTACAACGACCTCATCTGACGTCATCGCCTTCCATATTGGAACTTCATCGAGATTCGAACTTGGATTCAATTAAAACTTTTTAGTGATAGGACTTATATTTTTGAATTCTATGATAATTTTTGGATTATATTCACAAACCGTAAGTCCCTATTTCATATTTTTACCTTGTTTTCTAGGGAAATAAATTATTTTGTTAAATTTACTAAGCTTGTTGACTTCATTCGTTTCTTTTGTTACTTTTGTACGAGCCTAAATGTAACAAATGTCATTCTTGCATTGGTAGATCTCATGAGCCCTTCCCAAATGCCATGCAGTGATGAGCATATTCCTCTCTGGACACTGACAAAATATTATTGTGGCAGAAGATTTGGTAAAATTTTTGCTCTTTTTAAAACACACTTGGCATTAGTTATTGTCATTAAAAACAAAATGTTTCTCGACAAGCTCGAGAAAAATATTTGATGCTTTGAAATTCTTTGTACTAAATACTGTATAAATTTATGTCTAGTGACTGGATGCTTTGTCTTTACCTCACATCTTTCAGTGAAGTCATCTAACGCAGAGCTTCAATAGGAGATTTTTGTATACCATCGACGGTAATCGAATCACCATTGAATGGGATTTGTCTCCCTTTCAACATTGGAGTCTCATCATTTGGATGACTTTCTTCATATTTCCAGTAAATGGTTTTGTTTATTATCAGAGGCGTTATATTTTAGTCCTTGATTCTTTACCAGTACATGATTAAGAACTTATTTAATCATATGATAAAAACCTTCACAGCCTTATTATGGCCCTAACAATTCTTTTATGAAATTCTTTCAGTGGTGTGGTGATGTCAATTAGTCAACAACAGCCGCTACTTGTTTCATTAAGTATATTTTGCAAATACACACCATAACGTCAGATTGTAATAAATTTATTTTTATTTTGCAATTATTACATTTTAGTGATATTTTTACAGTGTTTCTACTTATCTTTCGGTTACTTTTTAATTCTTCGACAATTGATTTTTATGCTATCAATCTTCTAAGTTACATGCATCTTTATAGATTTTTTAAAATATACATTTTGAAAATAACGACTTGTTTATGAGCATGTAGGGTATATTGATAAGTTTCTTTCTCTACTACTGCATCAGCTACATCATTCGATATTGGTATGCACCTGCGTCGCTCAAATGTATTTGCACTGCAGTTTTGAGCAAAGTTATTTCTGTAAATTTTTGGACCTATGCCTTTTTCTAAATACTGTATATACATATCTGTTTCTATTTCTCATATTTTGCAGGGTACCTAAAGTTCGGTAAACGTTTTCACTTGTGCTATATTTTGGGTCCAAGCTTTACGTTGTCTTTTTTTCCATTAATGCACTGTTAAGTACAATGAATCTCTTTTACTGCAATTGCCTTATGTTTAGTATGCTGTGTTATTAGCATGATGTGAGTCTACACTAGTTGTCAAGACTAACGTTGATTCAACTGGATCTATTAATTCTAATTGCATTTTACTTTTTGTCGCTCATGAAGTTATCTTAAAAGTCTTCACTCCTGTGCTTTTGTACAATTTTGTGCAATGTACATATATATTGCTAACCTCTCCAGCTTCCTACTAACAACCCCAATGAATGTTAAATAGTGCTTAATAGAAAGAAAAAAATAATCAAAGAAACCTACATGCTACGAATAGGCCACTATTAACCCGGACACCGGGTATCGAATATGGCTCAGGAAGGGCAGAAGAAGTAAGGCTCAAATAATCATATCAATGTGCCATGTAGATTGTAACATTTGATGACTACTGATATGACAGACCATTTAAAATGTGCTGATTGGCATTGCTCTATTGCGTCTGACAAGAAATGGAAACAGACTTGGGAAGATTCCTTTGAAAACAAAGTCAGATATAGCCCTTTATTAAGCGGAAATAGGCGGCAAATTTACACCACTCACAATTCTGGGTGTTGAAGAAATGAATCTAGACTCCTTGTTCACCATCTTCTCCTCAATGGCAACATAGGAGATTGGTCCAGAACCACAGTCAGAGCTAGACAGGGGTGATTCGACTCAACCACTCTCTTCAACATCCACCTAGAAAGGATCATGTCTGCTGCCTTGGACGACCATGAAGACAGTGTTGGTGTTGGAAGCAGAACAATCACCAATCTGCGCTTCGCCGATGGTATCGATAACTTAGCAGAGATGAACGAGATTTGGAAACCTTAGTGAACCGTCTCAACCAAGCATCACTAAGGTATGGGATGGAGATCAGCGTTGAGTAGACCAAGCTAATGACAATAAGCCTGAGTGGAATCCAAAAGGAAATAAGAATGTATGGACAGAAGGTGCGCACAGTGACAAGCTTCGAGTATTTAAGTGCTATGTCCTCTGATGAATGTTCAAAATCTGCTATTCTTTCCAGGATAGCGCAGACAACAACTGCACTGGCTAGGCTGAAGCCTATTTGGAAGCACGGCAACATTGTGATTGAGTCGAAGATCAAGTTTATGCGCTTCCTCATGTCCGTATTCTTGGATGTATATGAGACACAGATTCAGAGAACAAAACCAGAGTGAAGAATCCTATCAATTCATTACTCCCGCCCCCTGACATTCCTACCTACCTATATACTTAAATAGCAAAGGGGATTGTAGGGAACTTATCGAGAGTTAGGATTTTATTTTATTTATAAGGGGTACATAAGGTGGTAGCGGAATAGGGACGGTTTTTTCATTTAAAACGATTTAAGTTTTAATTTCTACACCCCTTCATTTACATCCTACCCTGTGTGATCAGCCTCTTCTAATGGCACATTCTCCTGATGAGCTTAAGTAGTGATGCCCTTTTACCTACCTATATAAACACGTATTCATGTAGAAAATGGATTTCACGGTACTCGTAATAATTGCTATTATTCTTAAACATAAAGGTCATAAGGTTCTATTATATTACGAAAGTATTTCCCTAGTCCACATTGACCAAAGAGCTTTGAAGAAGATGCTGAAGTGCTCAGCCATCGTAGAATGAAAGATATACTGAGATTCTTGTAGCTGTTCTAATTAATACAGGTATTTGGAAAAACGGCTTGTGACATGAATGAGATCTAATGCAAAGTTTGCTAATCACAATGTTTTAGATTGCATGATAGTTAACACAAACGATAAAAAGGCGAAGAAAAAGGAAACGAACGTATCAGTTCATACGATTGTTGATTGCGCGAACGTGTGTGTGTGTGTGTGTGTGTGTGTGTGTGTGTGTGTGTGTGTGTGTAAGGAATACAGATGATATGACGAATAGCATTACTTTCAAGTACACTAATCCAACAAGAGCTCGCGCGTGTCTTATGTTGATTACTGTCACTGAATTGAGCGTAATTAATGTCAATGCTTTATATATGAAAACAAATGTGCTCGGGTTTCGTTACGGAGTATAGTGTTACCAGAGGGTTGTTCATTTTCGTCTTCAGTTATTTCAAAATACTGACCCGTTTACCCATTGCAGCATGAGCAAGGTGCCCGCAGTGAGAAACCCTTCCATTCTTCACATGTGTACGAATTAATACGAGGTTGATTGGCGACATCCGTGGGTCAACCAATTTCATTCGAAAGTTGGAACACAAGATTTGATGACGTCACCGTTGTAAATATAAGAAATCAATATCACGCTATGTCGGATTTTATTCATCCCAACTTCGTGCTTCAAAGTATTTCAACGCCCCAGCTGATCACCAGTATTAACCCGATTCTTATATTTTTCTAATGCACCCTTTTTCCTCTCACATCTGCTTTCAAAACTGGACTCGCCTCTCTTCATTTCGTCTCGAATGAATTTGTGCGCCACGTGCGACTGCTGTTTTTGTTACATTAGTCGCTAACGGATTTTGTCGAATGTACCACATCACTACTTTTGGAGCACTCCCGATAGAGAACGGAATTACGAACGACTTTTTTGACTGAATAAATGAGTGGCACCTATTAATTCTAAACTGAATTTTTGAACTTTGTTTAAACCTACCATCTCGATCATTTCAAAGAACGGTTTATGTAAGACAGCTTTTGTTGTTGTTGTTGTTGTTGTTGTTGTGGGGCTTAACGCCATTTTTCAGCACACGATAGGCTATACATGGCGGCCAGTATTAATGGTGGAGGAAGAAACCGGGAAATCCCCGGACAGAACCACCGACCCACGAGAAGCTACTGGCAAGCTTTCTCACATATCCACATTCGCCGAATCCTAGACTCGAACCCACGCAGACAGAGGTGAGATGGTAGTGATCCGTAACGGAGAGCGCTTTAGACCACTCGGCCACTCGGGGCCCCGACAGCTTTTGTAACAAATCATTTCCATCCTTCCAACTTTAGTTAGATTGGGAAGAATGATGAAAGCTATAATAAATGGCGGCATTGGGCTTTAAGTCCTCTGTCTGTTGGTTTCACCATTACCTGGGCACTTATGAAGAAACGTTTGTATTATCGCATGAGAACGAGTTTGGTCAGGATGCTGTCCAAAATAAGGATTTCTTCCTAAACAAAACAAAATGCCTTTAAGGCAAAATTTCTTACAGTGGGCTCTGCCCAACATATATAGATATTGATTGTGTGCTGAAAAATACATACAATCTTCACTGACGGCTTCCTGAACAAGAAAAAGCATCTAAAGCGAACAATGCTATACTCTACTCCTTCACCTTCCGGTAGAAGTAGAAACTTTCGACCATATATTGAATGAATCTGGTTTTAGACAAACTCGTTCAATCAATAAACGTTTTCCTTTATTCACTCAGAACAGAAAGAAAATTATTTTTATTTTATGCCTAAAGAAGTTAGCTAATGCGTGTCAAGAGTTTGAAAGTAGCATATTTTTTGGTAATGCCAGCTGTTTACCGTTTATGTTCTGCAATGTATTCTCTACATTCGCACAGTAAATCTGAGTAACATAATTCTTTATTAAATCAAGATTTATAGGTTGCTGTATTTTGATGGGAAAATATGAACGAGTTTATCTGAGCTATACTGACACCGTATACGGACCGATTATTAAGCGCAATCTAATTTTGATCTGGTGGACATTTTAGATTAAGTAAATATTTCTGCAATTGTTCTACGCGTGCGATGGTATTATTATTCGAATAATATGCTGAATTCCCAGTTTAAGTATAGTTTCGATTTGCATAGCGATAGCTTATCCTGGCTGTTTCAAAGACCTTGTATACCTTAGGTATTATTCAAAGAACTTTTAATTCTCTTTATTTTGGTGTATGATTGATGGGCGTAATTTGGGCTATAACTTGGCCTTACTTCAGATGTGCATCTATTAATAACTGCTGCTCCGCTTGACCATTTTCACTTCCTGGACTTCAAAAATTAAATGTAAAAAAACGAGCCGATTACTTTTGTTTCCTTTTATGTGTTTTGTAATTCAGTTAATGCATATTCCGAACCTGGTATTGCCTTCTCTGGTAAAATTTGTTGTCTCTAGTTTAAATGATAATGATACTGTAATTACATTAGACTAATTTAGACAGATTTTTTATGCATATCTGATCAACCATTTTTGGTTAGCTATTTGCTTAGATAATTTCCACAAGTACAATATATAAGGACATTTCAGCAACAGTACATCAAAATAACATAGAGGTATGCGAACATTCTCTCCATTGTGCATGTTGCAAATACAAGCAACTTCACCGTACACCTGTCACTCTCTCAGAAGTATGTAATATAAGTTGAGTGCCCCCTATATATGCTTTTTACATACATGAATTATCTGATAAAGCAATGGTTGCATGTTGCCTATTCAGCAATGTAATTATTTGACGCACATAAGAAATATTAATTAGAATATTACTCGGTTAATATGATATATATGCACAACTGTTCCAGTCACTTAACAGATATGAATTAGTTCTGTTCACCTGACGGACGTGAAATTGTGAGGTTATGCTCCACATGAAATTATTAAACTATACATAAGATACACGAATTTATGACATCGTTAGGTTTACATAACATTACATGGCTGTATGAAATTCTGATATCGTAATGTTCATATAAAAGATATAAGGTTATTAAATGATATTGTAAGGTTCATATAACAGACGTGAAATTATGAAACCACTCCGTTTATATTATGGACATGAAGTCGCCCTTTTGAACAGTAATGGAATAAAGGAAAACCATTGAAACCTTGTAAGGCATTATTTCTTCCCCTCGACCCAAGAATCCCGTCTTAGCCTTACTTTCGCGCAGACGAAGAGCGAGGCATGTCACATATACATTGACACCCTCAGATTCCGTGACACTGAGCTGGTTCATGCAAAGCTTCCACACAACCAACTGATCTGGTTTCACAACCAATATTACCGGGCCATGCGTTGAGGAAATCAGATGCAAATACGCCTGGAACATGTAATACATTAGCTAGAGACTCGAGTGTTATGACACAAGTATCACTATGCCTAGTATGTCACTGTGCATGGTATATCACTATGCAGGGTCTATCACTTTGCATGGTATATATGCGTACACAAGAACAGATCTAGTTAACATTATGTGATAACATAATTCATACACCAATCTATTCACAACAATTATTAAATCACGCGGAATTAGAATAACCGAGAACGCTTCTCAACTTTCAATATTTACGGCATTCAGAATTCATCCCATCTTGTCAGATCAAATAAAATATGATTGCAAACTGAAACAGGGCACTATTAAATCTTGATATTATTGTATTATGTTAAATGTGTCTGACCAAGTTTAAATTTAGAGATGAATTCCAATCACCGAACTAGCAAGAATCGCTTTCCAAAACGGATGCTAGAGAGAAAAAAGAAAGATAGGCAACTATTACTTGCATCTTTAACTGAAATATAACTACCGTAAAACAGTCAACATCATGGCAAGGCAAAAGGCAATGTGACTACTGAGAAAACTTAGAAACCTGTATATTGGTACATGGCGAGAAACACGGACAAAAAAAACCCACACATCCAACAATATGGAGGTTTACCAAGTGAGCGAAACTGCACGTCATGAACTGTAACACACACTATATGTAATCCTGTACGCAGCAAAAGGACCCATGCAATATTTACATAGTTCAGCGACATCACTATCTCATCATGTTTCATAACTAGGTTGTAGTTTTTGTAACAAACCCAAATAACGTTGAACCAAATTATGTGAAGCTATGATGTTAATAATTCATGTTATTGCCGTGGAATCCCGAAACCCAATATTGCAACACTAGTACAACCAGAAAAACACTCTAACCATTTTAAAACTTTAATTACTGTTTTGTGTTTTCTTCAATCACCTCGTTAGTGTTCGGTCTCTTTAATAAACTCATTCTTCATTTCGTTGAACATTTGCAACCCGCAAAACATACCATTGTTTTCTAAGGTGAAGGTATTTTTGTAATATTTATATGCATAAAATAGTCTGCTGAACTGCTAAATTGTTTTGTGTGGAGGATTAATTTGCATTTTTAAAGTGCTAGGTATAAACTGTAAAAATCAAACGGAAATTTATTTTCTTCCTTTGATCAGCAAATATTGGAGCTGAGCATCTTAACAAAGTAGAAGCGACAAGGAATTCATTGAAGAGAAAGATCCAATTAAGAAGCAAACATCAAAAATTGAAATAGAAAATGAAAATGTTAAGCTACACAAATCAAAACCAATTAATTATATTGGAAGCCATAATAAAATACTGAAACGAAAAGATTTAATACAATGAATGTACAAAACGAAAACTAATTTTGTAAACATTAGGTAAGTATGCATTATTTTCTTCCTTTATTTGAAACAGAGAAAGGTGTAGTTAAAGATAATGGAATAAAAATCCTTACTAATATCAGTGTCACGGAAATGTATGAATCCCTTTATTTATTAAATACATGTACTCGGGTTTCGTTTTTTGTGTACAACGATACCCGAGGGTGATTTATGTATATTGTACAATATTTCGAAACAGTGAGTTCGGTTCATCCTATGCCGCACGTGCGAAGTGATTTCGATAGGAAAAACCGAATTCTTCCAGCGCACAGACGATATAGGCTACATCATCTGTGTATAAATGCTTCACCGTAAGACGATATCTTCACATTACGGAACGTCTTGTCAGTAAGCAGTCTCCCCAAAGGAAAGGCCAAGCAAGAACATTACGAACACAAGGAAATATAGAAACATAATACTACATGCACACACCCAATAATATAACTATAACTATACACATATATACCTAACATGCTAACTATACTAACTTTCTTCTCTTTCTATTCTCTTACTGTACTACACACACTAAATTAATACAGGTTCTAGAGACAGAGAAGTTTGGTAACAGTTGTAACTGAATTTCCCGAATCACATATGAACCACCAAACTAATAACAACTCTAAGAATTTGACCTATATATCGCCAGTCCTACAAAAACACAAGATAACATACGAAACAAATAGCATAAACATATAGCACACAGTGGACAATACTGATCCCTGGCAAGGATCACTAATATTAAATAAAAAACTCCAACACCAGCCAGGGTTGAGGAGCATTTTGTACACTAGAATAGGGCGGTGTGTAAACCCTAAATCAAAATTCATAAAACAAAATTTAAATAAACTCAACACAAAAAACATATATATAAGGGGGAAACAAGAATACATAAAATCCTTTAACTTTTGGAACTAGGGGGTACCTCATATGATGGTAATCTGAGAGGTACCACACCAATAAATTAGGGACTTGCACATCTTCAGCTGTAGAGATATGTAAGTTATTTATCAATTTCTTATGTATATTATTTCTTATGTATATTGCAAGTTATAGCTATTGTACGTGCTACCACGCTTATTTTTGTATGTTTTCAATGTAGCTTTGGCTTGCGTATTATAACGCAAATATTTTCTATTCTTGTTTGTGACTTAGCAAGAGATTTATATTAGCAATATAAAGTTGTATTTTATTAAGAAACGTTTAGTACCATAGGAATCTTATCGGACACGGGTTCACTTCTGAACCTGTTTATTGTTTTGTAATGTTGTACCGATAATGTAATTTGTATAACTTACCGTATATAACGTCATTACGTGTTATCGTATATGCCCGTGTCATGCATAGTACACGGTGTTAGATGTATTTTCAGCTGATCAGAGTGATCCATGCTGATCGTAGTCGATGTGGTACCAGCTGCAGAGCTAACCAATGAAGTTAACCATAGCAGCTGTAAAGCTGAACCATAGCAGCCGTAAAGATGAGTGAACAGTGTTGCCTGTCGAGTAGCAGGTGATCGGGCGTTGCTGACCGAATTGGTGGGCGCTGATTGCTTGATTGACCAAGGAACTGAATGGTGGTCGGTGACTACCTATAATGATGCTTGCTTGATTGACTAGTGTGACTGGTAGCCAAGTGTGATATTGACGGGAGTGTTTTGTGTTACTTCATGCATGTAATCTTTTAGCCTTGGGCTAGTTTTGGGGTTTGTTATACCCAGTGTTTTGGGAGTGTAAAGATATTTTTGTATGATATCTGTCCAATCAATTCATCATTTTACTATTTGAGTAAAATACGTCAGTTTTCACTATTTGAGTGAATATATTATTTTTGATTAATGAGTCATTCTTTTTCATCGTGTGAAATTAATGTGAATCGCTCACTTTTGTCCTTGTACTGTGTAAGGTCATTTATTTGTATTTATATTTGTTGCATTATTAGGTTCGTGCGGATTATGTTAACTTGTTCAATATTTGAATCTTACACACGCACGTATTAATCAATGTTCTTTTCTCGTTCAAGTCATACATCAATAAACATTGTATTTGTATCACCATCAAAAGTGTTCTGTTATAAATCCGGTTATCTTGTTACAATCTGAACTACAAGCACGATAGTATCAACTATTTGACTAGTGTATTGCAGTTTGTTTTAATTATTTCGTATGATTACGAAAATAGCAGTAGTTTATTTTGTTTAGTTTTTAATTCCAGACATGAAAACCTTAAAATAAAAAAATTAAAACTTAATAAGCATACATAAAGAAAAGAATTAAACTCACCTATCTTATCATTAGCAAAAACATTTAGCTTTTATTTATTTTGTTTTTTACCGTGTTAATCGGAAACCTTTATATCTACATAAATATATTACTCGTGGTCTCTTTTTACTTCATTCTTTATTCATTGATGGGGTGATTTTACAGACGTTCTACTAAATCCCCTTCTATTAACGTCCTTTATATAGCAGACACCTGTAAAATATAGTCTCCAAGTAGACATGAGCATGAGGTGAAGAAGATCCGAGAGGTGTTTCAAAATTCAGTCAAGATTAAAAAGGATGGGGACAACAACAAGGCTTTGCAGGAAGACACAGACTGTATCATCTTTAGCAAGGCATTAGGTAACGATAAGGTGCAAGAACCACTGCTACGTCACCAGCAAATACAGATGTGCAATCCACAAAACAGGTAACTTCAAGCTGTGGACCTAACTTAAACTTCTCGGCTACGACAGCACGTTATCAAGAGATTTTCGGATTACATACAGGCGGCTTTTGAGTGGGCTGACCAGAATGAACTCGAAACCATCTCAGCAGACGCAACCATGGGCAACATCCTGAAAAAGTCGACATCTAGTATCCAGAGAAGTTCATGACGCACACAGCGACTATCTTATCCACTGATTCCAGATAACATATGTGTTCCGGAGGAATGCCACGGCGACTATGTCGTGCTTCGCAATGAAAGAGCAATGTGATGTACATATATCAAAGAACTACCAACGTAGGCTAAGTTCGAAATGAGAGCAAGGAGGAGGGGTACAAGCTTCATTGCCCGATTGCCAACCAGGCGATCCAGTAGCAGATCTTTCGTAGCAATATTCCACATACAATACATTCCACAAAAGTCAGCATGAAGCTCAGTCACCCCGTCTATGCAAATCAGATACAAGTACAGTATCCCACAGCAGGCCATCCTTGACCCAAGCAAGCAGTCCATAATGACAAAGGAACTTGATGTGCATTTTGCAGTTGGAATTTGTAAACAGGAGGTATCTGACACACTAAGACCAAGCACTTGATAGGGTACGAATACCCATCCAGACCCATCTCGTATGTTTCTTCTACGTGCCTTACGATAGTAGTATTGGCTTCTGCAACAAGCTGCTCGATCTCATCAATGCGCTGTACGGCGGTGGCAGCCTTATAAGAGTATGCTGTCATTTTAATGTTGTCCGCTAGCTCAGCATTTTTTGTCGTAGACATTTTGCAGGAAGGGTAGAGAACTTTCCAACTGTGCCTTCTCCACGAAACTTAACTTCAGACCATCTAGTATCCTCAGTTCCTTGCTAAGAACAGTGTGTGTACTAGGAGTCATAACATTGAGGATAACCGAGGCGTGGGCTTCGAGCCATTGATTTTCTAGGACAGTGGCGTGATAGGCTTTCACAGTCGCGGTGCTAGCACTGGATTTACCTTTTCTCTCGACAAAGGTTGGAAACTGATGCTAGTCGCTTTATCTCGCGCCCAGGAGATGGAACTGGCCTTGGGGCTGAAACTGAGCCCTTAACCTTGCGCCTAAAAGTAACAACTGGTTACGGGCCTGCAGCTGACTGATGAGCACTACTAGCTAGTAGCGCGTTCAGATTATCAGTCAAATTCATTTTTTATTATTCACCCTCTACACTTTATCCACAACTCTAAGCGGCTTTTCTGTGTGTCATTGAACTCAGAAATAAATCAGTTTAAACTGCCGCTTCTGCGTTGTATTCAGCTCGCATCAGGTTTCTTGCCATGTATTTACCACATCAACGCATCCCTATGCTGCACTTCCAACATGACTGAACCTTTCTTATACCCTAATCTGTGTCGCATGAATCTCAGAATATTCATGTGCACATTTTGTTCTTCACAGCTCCGCGCTCTCTGGTTTTAGCCATGAGCACCTGTTTTAGCCGTTCCAGCTGGTTTGAACCCAGAACTTGGAGGAATGGTCTCCAGCTCTGGCACAAATGATGGTGCTAGCAAGGTGGTTCAGACAACCGTTTTGGTACTGTTATGAAATGCGTACATGAACGGTACGCCAAAAGCACGCTCTTGTCCCAGATCCATAGACTACTGGCGGTCCTGTGTCCCACAATCCCATTCAACATCGTGGATGTGGTGCTCTTCCCTTTTGGGCGAACCTGGCTAGCCGATATACTAGTCGGTCCTCGGGCCAGCCTAAACGTCTTCTTCTACAGCTACTACTGTACCAATGTATCACCACCTAGGGAATGTTTAGGGGAATCTTCAGTGTCCTAAGCTTACCTATATGAAAATGAAAATTATATTAGCAAGAACAATCTTATGAGTATTTTATTCTCTAGATTACTGGCTTATTTTCATCCATTACAGCATGTCCCTGAGTTTGTTATTTATTTATTTTTTTTCTTTTGATTTTGAACTGATATTAATTATGTTTCTGTTGAAATACCAACAATTTCGTGTATTTGATCAAAACACAATATATTTGTATATATTTGCAGTTTTGGTTTATATGTAATAACCCTAAATTTAACGTATATAAATTATCTTAACTTTGTCATATTTATTACACATATTTATGAGAAATCTAAAATGAGTTTGCGTTTAAGGCACAGAAGGGGAAGGAAAATTTTGGATTTTTATACAAGTTTAATTTATAGAATATTTACTTTAAACTCTGTGAAAATAACGATTAATTTCAGCAAAACTGCAAATGATTTCTCTAAATATTATATATAAACAATATGTCAAAACGTATTGTTCTTATTTTGGACCTATATCTTCTGTTATTTACAGAGAAGCGAATTTCTGCTGATGAATCGCGACGGATGAACCTACTGCAGCTCAATTGAGTGCACGTTCCATCAAACGTTTGACCATTCATTCACTACCTCCAAATTAGAAACTGATCGGATTGATGGAAATATATTAGCGTGAGTCTAGGATAACATCACTAAAGAGACTTAGAGAGTTATCGTGGATAATCATTTCTCAGTCTTTGGACAACCTACAGCAGGTCTGTCTCAGGGATTAGTCCTATAGTTTTCTCTTATTTCTTCTTGATAACAATGACAAAAGTGAGCGTCTGAAATGTCTAGTCAAATTATTTGGAAACGATTCCTAATTACAATTTATATCCGCTTACCAGTTATTCGTCCATGGTGTTTTAAATGATAATGATCAGAAAGCCTCCAAATGAGTCAATTAGACCACCAATGTTCATTCCCCCAGATGGGTCAGTTTATGGTTATTATTTGTTGTTCAATCCCTATAAATTGGTCAATTTATGGCTATTTGTATTTAATCCCTCAGAGACGGAATGAGTCTTGTGTAATTACCCAAAAATTAAATATTTACCAGGTTTCAACCTCTATTTCCTACACCTCATGACCATGTTAGAATTTCCTTTGTATTACACGTCCATTGGCTTAATTTCATCTCTTGTCTATTTCAGTCTGTGTCCGTGCGTATTTGGAACATGAATAAGTTTAAATACACGTTATCAGAATATAATCAAAGTAAAATGTATTCTACATATATTCGCCTCACTCTAGAAAATGGAACTGAAGTTATGATATCGTGTAACATAACCAAATTTCAAATATGAAGAACTACAGCCTAAAACTGCTAAGTAAAGGTTCTTTTCTGTGAAAACGTGCAAAAAGAGAAGCACTATATTTACAAACAGGTTGGCCGACCATTACCGAGACAGATGAAGTATTAAAAATCCTTGAACTTTCTGGTTTTCTTCTATATAAAATCATGAACAAATAATGCATAGATTTGCGTCAACTTTATATACAGGATATAGTAACCTACAACATAGAAACTAAAACAAAAGAAAACATTTTTTCAGCCTCTGACTATTTTGAATGCAGTGAAACATAGATGTAGCATCCTCAGTTATGATTTATGAAGAGCAAACATTATCGCTGTTCCTTTCGCTTTTGCGGATTTCCTGTTCAGAATGATCATCATTTCCTTTTTGAGTACAAATTGCGTAATAACCTGATGAATCAAGTTTTTCACTTTCACTGCTTAATATCAATATGCTTACTTCAATACTCTTTTGTTTGGAAATGACTTATAAAATACATGAGTATTAAAGGAAATGCAACATTTCATTATAAAAACGAATAGATTTTCAAGTGTATAATCTGCACTAATGGAGATGTCAGTTTATTTATATTTCGCTTTATACATTCCTGCATAGTTTTACTTCTCTCTCTCTCTCTCTCTCTCTCTCTCTCTCTCTCTCTCTGACATACACACACATACATACAGACATAGTGTACGATGACTCTGTATATGTCTTTTTGGCATGCTGGATATGAAGTTGCATGATGAGAGGGGAATTGCAAGTTGTACAACTTGTGTCAAATCCTTTGCCTTGGATAAAAGTAATTGTTTCATCTACAAAGTACAAGAAGTACCTATCATTAGATACATGTGTAAATAAATAGGTCAGTAGATTTAAAAGTCTTTGTTTAGTTTCTGGAATTTAGTACTGTATATTATATGTGCTGTGGTCGGATTATTAGCAATTATTGTAGCAGTTGTGCTTCTGCTTTGTTTTCGAAGGGCAAAAAGTAAGAGGCATGCGTAAAAGCTAAGCTGAAATTGGTGTGTGTGTGTGTGTGTGTGTGTGTGTGTGTGTGTGTGTGTGTGTGTGACTGGAAGATACAATAGCTGGCAATTTCGACATTACAAAAAAGTAATATTTTAAATGGGATCATTCAGTTCTGATAACAAGTTATTAACTTCACCTGCTTTTACAAAATATCAAGTTAATGCTTTTGAAGAATGAAGTGGACGAAATTTTTAAAAAAAATTATATTATATGGGTAGTAAAAGGTATTAATTTGCTACATTCCTTTTCAAAGGATGCCAGTCTGTATTGACGCAGTGAGCATCTGTAATCTGGAAGCAAATAGTTAAATGCGCCGGTGAGTAATGTGTAGACCTGATCAATAAGCACACTCGGCGAGAAGGAAAAGAGCAAAATGTCATCAATACTGATAATCTTAAACAGTTTGAACAGACGTTCAAGCAAACCTGCCACACATATTGTAACAAATATAGCTTATGTCTCATAAATAATCATATACCTATCCTGTGAGTTAAGCCAAATGATACATACTTTGTCTTCATTGTTGTTTAATTTCTCAAGGTCTCAAGGTAAGTCCGAACAAACCGACAATAGATATGGGCATATTTACATGATTGATATTAAAATATTTGTTCAGCACCAGGTGTAGGCTCGGGTTTTTCAATTTGTGAATACTTTGTTTTGTGTCCATGTATTTTCTGAACAAAATTTTCTTTAAGTGAGAATAAATCACACACAAGAAACATGTCTTAATATAAAACGAATAGGGACTCATCTGAAGTTCAGTTAGTGATGATGATTAATATGTCAGAATATAATTCCAATACTAATGTAAATATTTTCCAGAATTGGTCTTGTTCTTGTTTGGAATTTACCTAAATTTGGCTCCAAGTTAAGTTGATACGCAGAAAGTGAGGAGTTTAATCAGTTTCTCTATAATTATGATATCATTGGTTTTATAGAAGTTTACTCTGGTGGTGATGTGCCAACAGTTTTTTGTTGGATCAGAAAGTTCTAATATTTAACCTATACTATTATAAGGATATATTGTTGGAGTAATAGTATTGTCTTTATCTTGCACATTAAGTCAGACTGAATATGGGTATGGTTTAACTATTAGTATTATTATTTTGGCCTGAGCCAAGGACATTGCGTATACCGTGTTCTTTGTCATAATTTTAGCAACAGTGTAATTTTATGTAACTATTATTAACTACAAGAATATATCCTTATTTAAATTTCAGTATAAATCCAAGTCTCTAATTCCAAGAATGTTATTTTTGAGCACTTTGTATTTTCAAAGAAAAATAATTTGAATTAAAAAATTTGAATAAATCATTTCCAGCCCAATTAATACTAGACACAACAAGAACACAACTGATTTTGCTCAGATCTTACTGCACGAATAAATAATTTTCCCATTAAACAAGATTATATAAAAACACACTAAGACAAAAATGAAGAGCCACGATGTGATATACGACAAAAGTTTATTTCTAGAAAAATCTTAGTTATAATTAGAAAAGTTGTTACTAAAATTATAATAATCTAAAGTATAATTTAGTAAATGATTTCTTTATTTCCAATTCAGATGTATTAACGCTTTCGCGTAATGCTAAGTCTTATAATCTACGTCATTATTATTATTTGTTAATTTAATTTTATCTTATTTCTTCTGTTCCTGTCGCTGTCTTTTGTTTTATATCATGATGTTAGTATAGCAACATATTGCATACGAGGTTCTGAACAGACAGTGTCCAGGTCAATGTCAATCTTGCAGGAAATAAATTCCTAAACTTTTAGGAAAACGAATAACAATCCTTACCTTTTTGGAAATAAATAAAACATATAAAATGAAGGACAAAAAAACGTCAAGGAGACGAAACCTCATACACACATCAAACCTCGCCGTTTCAACAACGACTGTCTGATATTCAATAAACACGTATGTAGTGCGTGCGCAAAGACATACTCTATAATCATCCATGGCTGGAAAATTGGTTGATAACGGCTTGATCTTACCCTGTACTGGTTTCATTCACTATCCCAAACGCATGACAGACTATGATTGAATAGTTTACCAATGATAGAAATATTCAACGTTGAATTCATAAGTAATTATTATTATAATAAATCAATCTCTTATCTTCCATTTTAGTACTTCTCTCTATTTGTTACCGATATGTTTTCCTTAAGAAAAAGCTTGTTTTTTAACAATAATATTCTATGGGATTAAAATATTATACAAAACCAAGTGGCAAATAAAGACAATGGGTTTCAATGTTCATGTAGGTGCAATATCATTTCTTTTAATTTCAAGACAACAAGTTCGTAAAACAGTTTAAATGATATCATTCTGGTCTTTAGTTTCGTATTTAAACTACGTACGTGAAATAAATAAATAATATACCAATTAAATAAATTGCTAATTTTGTAACAGCTCTCTTTCAGTCATACTGTTGGATAAGTATAAACCTTTTATATTTTATATCTAATATTCATGTTTACAATGTTAATGGGCATTACGTAATCATCATGTATGTATGTAGGTAGGTAGGTAGGTAGGTAGGTCAGCAGGCAGGCAGGCAGGCAGGCAGGCATGTATGTATGTATGTATGTATGTATGTATGTATGTATGTATGTATGTATGTATGTCTTTATGTAATTATGTATGTAGAGAGTTCAATACTGTCTAACGTAAAGATGAAATACTGCATACAAAAAAAAAAAAAACAATTTGGAAGATAAACCCTTCCGAATAGATGATGAATATTACTGTTATCATTGTTGTTTTGTTGTTGGTCTTAATTTATGTGGTTCAAAGTTACTGATCTAAACATAAATTACAAAACATTGTATCAAACTGCACAAGAGTAATGAAAATGAAACGATATTCGATCAAGGTCCCCAGTTTTCAGACAAACCATACAACACTAGGTTCTCTCGACGGGAAGGTACTTCCTACTGTTATTGTTTTCTGCAATCGCGCTTCCATCTCGTTTACAGTTTCAGTCCATCCCTCTATCTTGTTGCACAGGACCATATCCTGTCAGCAGCTTGTTGGTTTGTTTTTTTTTTTTTGGGGGGGGGGAGTTCATGCAAGGAATATTAAAATAATTCAATCTTTCGTTAAGTTTTCCTTGTTTCATTTGATATTTTTAACATTAGAATTCTCCTGCTTATGTCAACCATGGTTTCGGCCGTGTCGGTAAAGTCCGCATCATACATATCTCTTCTGTGTGTCATGACATGCCCTGCGGGAATGGTTGCTGTGTTAGTACAGAAAAACTGCCTCAAAATTGGACTCATCTGGTTCACATGAAAGTAGCTCACTCGTTTCTCATCAGACTGATGAGTCGTTTTGTTTTTACAACACTATACGATATCTGCGGCCCTTGTGAATGTGGCCTACCTCTTTCATCGTATTTTGTTTTGGGTTTTTTTGGGGGGGGGGTCTACCTCTAGGCTTAGAACTTGGATTGGTCTATATTCCATGTGCAAATAACAGAAAAAATAAAACACATTTCACTGCTCAGAATACACTGCTGATTTCAAGTTTGGAATTAGTGTGTATTCCAGGGATTTATCAGATTGAAAGAACATATAATCCGGTACATCCTCTGCTCAACGGCAATACCCATCTCCAATGCTCAACAGCAATGCTCATTCCAACAGCTCAACAGCAACACCCATCTCCAATGTTCAACATCAATATTTATCTCCACTGCTCAACAGCAATACCCATCTCCAATGCTCAATAACAATACCCATTCCAACTGCTCAACATCAATACCCATCTCCAATGCTCAACAGCAATAACCATTCCAACTGCTAAACAGCAATACCTATCTTCACTGCTCAACAGCAATACCCATCTCCAATGCTCAACAGCAATATCAATCACCACTGCTCAAAAGCAATGCCCATTCCCACTGCTCAACAGCAAAACCCATTTCAGCTGCTCAATAGCAATACTCATCTCCACTGCTTAACAAAAGGCGGACAGTATTATCCAACTCCTTGTAATCGGACTACAAGACACACGTGCACGGATTGATACAGGCACCAAACCTTCTTTTTTTAAACTTTTGTTCAAATAGAGTTAGCTTATCTTGCGTTCATCATATCGTATATACTAACTGAAATACGAAAGAAATAAATTTAACATTTAACTATGTTTTCAATTTAAAAAAATAATATTAATTTAAGAAAATTTAGTAACACAAATTACTGTGACTCACAAATCGTATGTAGCCTATGTGCAATAATAATAATAATAATAATAATAATAATAAATAAATAAATAAATAAATAAATAAATAAACGTTTTGAAATAATTACTTGAAGATTATGCTACTTCTTGTCGCTAGCTTAAAGTTAATTTTAAAAATGTCAATGGTAACAAAAATTGTGTGACTCTACAAATAAATTTAAAGCATGTGACAAAGAACATTAGAACTGTCTACGGACTGGACGACAGAGAACAAAAGGAGATGTCAAACGCACAATAAACTGAAACCATTGTAGACCCGGTTCTGCTGTCAAATAACACCAATACTGCAGTCGCATTATGCAACGACGGATCAATGCCTGTGCTTTTCGTAGCTGTGGATGTGCTAAACACTGATATAGACGGTAATAAAGGTGTCATTATGTATCTTTCTCGTAACATTAGTGACTCTTAACAATGACTCTACAATCAAGTTTCAGCCTAAATTATTTTTGCATTCTACGATACCATCAAACACATCATCATTTAGTACGTCATATATGGAAATAAGCATATATCTTCCTTGTTCAAAATAGCACCAATAGCAAGTGAGCAGAAAGTTGTCCTTCCCGCCCTTTGCCATGTTGACAGCAGAAAAAACTTTTGATTTAGCAAGGCCCGAGTACGTTCTTAACCAAATATTGCTGCTTAACAGAGATGGTTACAGGTGTTATGCTTTTTCTTTGTATACTTTCTGTGGTTTTATCCCATGTCTCCAAAACAAATGCAGACTGGCAAGGGTAAGTAAAATTATTCTATCTGGGAAAAAGTTATGATATCATCACTCTTTCTCACCTACACACATACAAGCACACACAATAAACACATTAACAGATACCACTGTTCTAAACCATATAATATACAATAGAACAGGATTCTGGAGGAGTTAGTTTAAACGGTTTTGCCGGACACAAGTCAAAACAATTTCAGAAGGTTTAGTTAATCACCTAAAAAGTTATGGTGAAGCTATTACAAAACCACAAAGAGCTAGAAAAATATTTTGGGGCGGCTTAGACGTTACTGATCATCATCAATAATAATAATAATAGCACTGATGCTGATGTTGTCCTTGCAAAATAAGATGTGATTTATTTGTTCGTCTTGAAGCAAATAGCTGAACTGATGGACGTCGAGTGAATAGGCAGGTTGACAATAATTTACAACTGATGTGATTGACGTCGAGTAAGTAGGTTGGGCGACAAAAATTTAAATTAAATTTTGAAGATCTGAGACCGAGATTGATTAGCACAGCTCTAGCTACACAGTGCAGGGTATATATAAGTATCCGCTGAAAGGTATCCAAAGCAAGATAAAGGCACAAATAGTTATCATCAATTAAATATGAAAGTCACTTGCTGGATATAAACCATAATCTTTAAAAGTACATGACTTTATAGCATGAATATCATAATGGGATTCATCCTAGGTAGAAAAAAAGATTCCTCATTTATTTACCTAAAAGTTTCCAACAATTTTCTGGGAATCTTAATCCATTTTTTGTCGGAATGTATTAATAAATTTGTTCACATTACCTCCGCGTTTCTATTTTGCTCTGGTCCAAAACTGTTAATATGATTCATAAGAACTTAAATAAGAGGTCAAAGCGCACTTTGACTTTAAAATTGTTGAGTTTCAGATCTGCCATCGCATAAGGTACTCGATGATCAAGGTCTACGCTATTTGTTGTCGTCGTGATTTATATCATAAAAGGTAAATCCTGGTCTAATGATACGCTGTATTAATGCAGAGCTGGGTCTATGCTATCCGCAGCTGAATACGCGTAACATCCATTATTAAGAGCATTCAAATTACACTTAACAATCATTCTTCCAGGCAAACCCATCAGTCAGAAAGTTAATCACTTGGCATTGATTGTAGCATGTATTGCACAGCAGAAATGATTCAGTTATAAAGCTTTATTCTTCAATACATCTTAGAAGTGCATGTAGATGAACACATGCATTGGGGGGGGGGGGATTTTAAAGAATATGTCTTGCGCAGAACTTAATACAAACAATAGCTATAATAACAGAGTAATTCATAACGAAATCATAGCGTTTAATTCTATAGTTAGCTCCACGTCTGCAATTGAGCACTGTTAACGGTTATACATATTTGATAACTTTATTTCCTAATTTTGCCTGTTGCTTAGCAAATACGCCAAAATAATACCACACCCCTATGGATCCAGTTTTCACGTATGTCCCTATGCCAAATAATCTCATATAAGAAATTCAAGAAAAGTGTGCCCGATTGTACCTACCTTGAAAAAGCTCTGTGAAATTGTGTTTATTCTATATCAAAATATAAACTAACTAATGATGTGCGTTTCTTTCTTGATATATTTTAGACAAGGACAAACTCATTCTTGGTATAGTTGTGGAAGCTGTTTATTCAAACCTTCCCGTCTCTTATTTGTTGAACGTCAATCCAATTAACAAAATTTTGAGAACCAATGTGAAGGACCAACTGGTCCCCTGGAGCACCGATCTACCATATGTACAACTTTCGCTGACTTTTGTTTCCTCGTATGGTATACTCTAAAGGTGACCCATCGACATGTTTTTTCATGTTAAAACGGGTCCAATCTATCATTCCGTCGTCTCGCCCTCACACACAACTAACCAGGTCACTGTTTAGTTAGTAGGCGGAGAACGGCGGGGATTGGGAGGGGAAACAAAACAAAGGCAATATTGCGGCCCACTCTGGGTAAACGGAGAATTTCATATTGTGGGACGGTAATCGGGAAGAGGGGAGGAAATCGGAAATAACATTGTCGGAGGATATCATTGAAAATGGGAATATAACCATAATGTCACTTTAAACATAAATAGGAGGGCAGCTCATATACTTATTGTTACTATTCAATATGTATTCATAATACAAAGGGATGTGGGTGGTAGGGTAGATTAAAAATTTACTATTATACCACCGCACATACAAGGGGAGCGGAGATAGCTTATATGCTTGTATTTATTATCCTACATACTATCACACATATAAATGGATGGACTAGAGTTTATTTTTATACATTCATACTTTCATACAAACACACATACGCACAATCACACAGAGAAAGAAAATTTAAATAGCTATGGACAAATAAATGGAAAGATAGAAAATGTCAGCCTAATTAGAGACACTTACTTTCACAATCCAACACCAGCAAGTACAAACCAAAAGATGATGGATGGAGGGAGATGTTCTTAAAAACAGACACCCACAATTACGAAGAAAATAGAGGAGAGAAAGACAATAGTTGAGGGTCGCTCACATTCCCTATGGACACACACACACACACACACACACACACACACACACACACATCCTTGTGAACAAACAAACGCATCCTAATAAACAAACAAAAATAGACACTTGTGGGTAGGAGCACTAACACATCATAGTGTTACAAGTTGTCCGAGTAAATCCTGTGACCCTGCGACAATCTTATTCGAACTTACATGGTTACCTTTTCATATTTGGCGAGGAGCGATTGGTAATTTCAATCCCAGTCTGCAAGACCCATCTTGTACAAACCTTTCTGAGGTTGCAATGATTCTTCAGCATATTTAAAAATCTGACGAATTAACGGCACTGGTGGGTTAGAAAGGGACAACACATTCAATGATTGATCGATCATTAATTTGAGTTGTCTTAATCGTTTTCCTTGACCGAGTCAACTTGCTGCTGTTGTCATGGATGGTTTGATTCTTTTTCTGCAAAGTCAAGTCTCTTTCTCTTAGACTTGATCAAAGGAAGTTCGTACAAAGGAGCTTAGCTGTTACGTTTCAGCAAAGATTTAATGTTACAGAGACACAGTGTTTGATGTCACTCCTCCTGCACTAATTTTCTCTTTTCATCGTTCATTGTCATGGTTTTATATCTCACTTCCTCCTTCCCTCTCTTGTTGGAGTGCAAGATTATATTCTTTTGTTGTTGTTGTAATTTCTCCAGCATTCTTTCTACCCCTTTTTACAATTAATGTATTCTGGCAATGGTAGCGATGTAGGAGGAGCCGACTTTAGAATAACTTCGATACCATCTTTTTGATATTTTTAATAAGCATCACATAATACATTTATATACATTATTGCATATTAATAAACAAATTTTAGTTCTGTTTTAAAGTTTGAAACATTGACTTCAGATTTATGAATTTTGTCACATAATAACGTAATACCTAAATTTATATATTCTTTAGAAAAGAAATCCATGCAAATATTTATTGTAATTGATTAGAGTTTCTTGCCTTAATCATATTTTATTATTTTCTGGAACAATCCATTTTCCTACAATGGAAAAAATATTTCTACACTGATGTACAATTAAGAAATGTTTCTCGGTTTTCATGGTGTGACATTTAGAACATTTTAAAGATATTTTCTCGGACGTAGGCTACTTATTTTCTTTCACGCCGGTGTTATTCGTGTATTGAAAGAGTTTGCGTTTTCCTATAGTTTACAACTCCCTTCAGCCATCCCTTTGTTTACATTTGTTTTTCTTTGAGTCTGAGAGAGAGAGAGAGAGAGAGAGAGAGGTAGTAGTGGTGTTCATGAGACTTACCATGAAGGCATTTATTTACAGACCATCCCTATGTTTATTTTTCAATTTGTCGTCTGCCTTACCAAACTAATTCAGTGAGAGAGAAAGGCTCGGGGGAGGGGGATGAAAAGCGGCCTTCTTACATTTTAATATGAAATAATCTGTGTTAGACCCTTAATAATAAGGGGTTTTTAATAGGAGAAAGGAAATAAAGACAAACACAGCATTAAAGAGATTACAGTATGTGTCTGCCTTCTAAATAAAAAATTAACCGTATCGTCTTGATAGGCTATTGCAGTTTTGTATCATTGATATTGCGAACACTGTATTAATATCCCATAGAACGTGTACACCTAACCGTTACCAAGTCCTAGGTTCTCAGTGCCGGATTACCAAATAGTCAGAGTAGGCACCGGCCTATGGGCCCCACGCCTTTTAGGGGCCCCGCGACAGCGGATCAAAATAAAATTGAATTGATTTGATCTTAACGTATTAGGAGATAATTTGCGAGGGGGGCCCCGAGATTTCGACTGCCTAGGGGCCTCCACAGGGCTTAATCCGGCACTGCAGGTTCTTGTAGATTACTTCGTACAAGTTGAGATTTCTTTTTCTCTCTCACACCACAGACTTCCCGTATTCTTATGTTTGAGAGAGAGAGAGAGAGAGAGAGAGAGAGAGAGAGAGAGAGATCAAAGGGAAAGCACCAGAGGATTTCGATGAAATTGTTTCCCATGTTTAATTCAGTTAAAAGACATAGAGCATTAATAATTTTTATCATTACATTGCTAATGATTAATCAGTGGAAATTCATCACAGATTTGGAGAATATAGAAGCGATGGCCTACTGTTGAAACAACCTATTGTAGAAACAATATTTATGTGTACGTATTAATACTCTGTCATCAGGCTAGAAAGGATGTGTGTGTTGGATTCAGTGCTAATTCCCGCAGAACCCCATACCGATCCACAATGTCAAACCTATCGAGATATAAGCATTAAATTATTTTTGACCATATAATTTCAAAGTGGCGGCGTAATGTAAAATTCTTCGTTAACCATACAACCTTTTGTCCCCATACACAACCCCCAATACTACACAGGACCCATCTTCACTAAATATTTCAAATGTTTTCCCTCGCACTGTGATTCTTTTTATCCCAGCGCGTTTGTGTGAAACGGTGAATATGCTCGCGTACGTACTGATGTCAGGAAAAAATTCCTACAACGTTCCAGATAGTGCTTTAGACAACAGGATAATATGGAAGGGGTTTACCGCCATAATTCTTTGCGTGTATTTTCTAATCTGCATTATTATAAATGGCTGCTTGCAAGTGCTGCATTCATAATTCTATTCACGTATATTGTATTCTTCATTGATGCAAATTGTACATGCTACTTTCCTTCTGCATTGTTGTAAATGGCGGCTTGATAGTGCTACATTAATAATTCTAGTAATGAATTTTCTATTCTTCATTGATACAAGCTGTAAACGGCTGCTTGCAAGTGCTTAGATCTTCTTTCCTTCTGCGTCATTGTGTCTTGCCAACTACTGAACTGATTCTGTAGTTTGTCGTATGGCAAACGCTATGTCAGTTATTACAAGTTTTGTATATTCTGTTTATAACAATCCAACATACCTATCTGACCTCACCCATGTGTACACCTGCAAGATACTTACGCTCCTCTTCTGACACTCGTATTCTCATTATTCCCACTATGAAAATGAAATCATATGGACAACGCTCTTCTGCATACCAGGGCCCAGCAATGTGGAACGAATTGCCCACTGCACTTAAACACAAACACACAGTGATCTCATTCAAGAGCGCTCTTAAAACTCACCTATTTCAACTGCAAGAACAGACTTAAAGACCTAATAATGTATCCTTATAATGTATCCTTACCTTAAATATTTACAGCATGTTTTCTGTTCTAATTTCGTGGTGTTTGTTTTTATTTTTGTAATCATATCGTTATATATGTTTTTTAAGTGTTGTCAAATGTTGTAAAGCGCTTAGAGCTTCTAAACATTAGGCGCTATACAAAGTCCTCATTATTATTATTATTATAAACTTGCCATATTGCAATTACGTCATTCCAACTGCTGTTTTCATACAGATTTGGCCTTGCAACAATGTAAATACTATTAATATCGTCTTTCTTGTCTAACCCGTGTCGCCATCTGTTGTCATAATGACATAGTGGAGATTAGCATCCCATTATGACAACAGACAGCGCTCTAAATTTCGAAAGTTTTTCCCTTACCAGAAATAATTAATGCTCCCCACTGAGCTTTACGGCATTCATTTTGTGTCGATAAACATTGTAATTCTTTCAGTCCCTTTCTTAAAGGTGTACGTTAGCAGCGTAGTTTTAATCGTTCCCTAAAACCGTCTGCTTTCTCGAAGATCGAAGTGATATATAGCACCTTACGAAAAGACAAACGCAAACACTGCTGTTCGGTAGTCCATCTTCTTCACCCCCGTTTTTTGACGCACTTAAGTATTACTTCCACCGTTTAAGAAAACTACTTCTTAGTGATATATCTCATTACTTTGAAAACATTAGTTAATTTAGCAAACTAAGTATCAGAAATGACAATGGTATATTCCCTCGTACTCTTCTTCACGAGCTTTCATCAGACGACCCCTGGTTGCAAGGATCGTATTGTACGTCACACATTTTGACGCACCTCACAGGCGTCTATCTTTTCCTGTGATACTATTGTACATAAGCTCCAGCGAAAATAATATTTCCGAGCAACACCAATAGCACATAAAAAGTTAATACTTAAAATGACACAAGTTTTCTTATTATTATCACAATCTTCATTTTGGAACATATTTTGTAGAAAAGCCGAAATAAACAAGTATTAGATTTAGTGTACGATTGGTTTCCAATACTTAATTTGCATTATTAATGTACAGAACCTCAACCTTTGAATGTATTTTTTTTTAAGAAAAAACCTTTTAAACTGGTTTGTATCCTTTAAACTTTTGTCCTTAAAAGTGGAAATAATCAGAGACAAAAGATATAATGTTACAGGAGATTTTACTTCTGTTTATTGTAATTCTGACAATTATCAAACCAATTAAAATAATAAACTGGTTCAAGATTTTTACAAATATAAATATAGCACACTTAGGTTCTAATTATTCAGATGCTCTTTGTCGCATTAAAGATTACAACAACAAAAAAAAAAACTTGAAAGAATTTTTGAAATATGAATGTAGTGAAGCATGATTCAGATTTGTTAAATGTGCTGCTCTTTGCAACATAAAGGTTGTTTAGCGAATTATCTATAATCAAAGAAAGAGAGAGAGAAAGAAAGAGACTGTACCAAAACAGCATATTTCATTAAGTTATTGTAATTGTATACACGTATCCTGGTCGATGAGTGTGTTTTGGGATAATCTTCGGGTTTTTCCTTCAGCAAGTATCAACAAGAGAATAAAAACTCTACTGATCTTACTCGATAATTATACAGGGTAGAATTTTACTGATCACTATCTTTTTATTTGGTTTGATTTTATTTAATTGCCTGTATGTATCCTGGGTAGTTGAGAGTGTTTTGGGACAGTCTTTTGCTGTTTTTTTTAGGGTAGTCATGGAGTCTTTCACTTTGTGATAATTACCAACATGGAGAATAAACTCTCCTGACCTTATTCGATAATTATACAATGCAGAATTTTACTGATCGCTGTCATTTTTTTAGGTTTGATTCAACATAATTGTATACATGTATCCTGGGTAGGTGAGAGTGTTTTCGGACAGTCTTGTGTTAGCCCCATGACTTTCAGGGTGATAGGCAGAAAAATTAAACTGTTGGATGTCTAATTCATGCATAAGTTGTTTGGAAATAATCAAACATAAAATTGCTGGTGTTACGTGTAGGCTCGTACAATAATAACAAGAGATAATAGTGAAGACAACAAGTTTTGTATATTTTCACAAAATAATTTATTTCCCTAGAAAACAATGTAAAAATTGGAAAATAGGACTTACGGTTTGTAAATATAATCCAAAATTTAATCCTAAGAATGAAAAATACAAGTCCTATAACTAAATAGTTCTATTAGAATCCAGGTTCGAATCTCGACGACGTTCCAATATGGAAGGCGATGACGTCAGATGTGGTCCTTGTACAAATAGCAACAATTCCTCAACTGAATCACAGTTTATGTTTCCCAATAATTCTAGAATAAATTTCCACTGAATTTCTTTCTCCCAGAATTTATAAAACGTATTGTTTTATAAACGAGTGTATTACTCGTTTGGTTTTCTAGAGAATACATTATTAAATTCCAAAAACAAATGTACTTCAAAAACAATCTGGATTCAACAATAAAAACCTATCCAGCCTTCAAGGTTTCCAAGATACAACTGACAGACGAGCGCTCAGAAAGGGTTATTATCTCCGACAAATTATCATCCCGTTCTCGCGAGATAGATTACGTGGTCTCTTAACATTTGAATAACGCAATAAGAAAAATGTCATTTGTCACGTAGGAAGAACCCCTATCTACTCTCACTCTAAAATAAATTTTAAAATAAAACATTGTTTATTCAGACTAGACGAAATGACCTTGGCAATAGCCAATCGTTTTCGCGTAGCGCTTACACTACCGCGGACCAAGGTGAACTAAAAATATTACTCATGTAACAAGTTTTACGTCTTAGATAAACAACATTGCTAAAAGAATTTCGAATCCCGTGAAAATAATCATTACAATAAAATGTAATGAAACAAAAATTAAATAAAAAAGAATTTTAAAACTAACACACAAGCAATTTAGTTACATATACGTATACATATACGTAACACTGGACAGATTTGGGGAGACAAACAAGTGTTAAAAAACACTGCCTAAACTTTTAGAACAGTTTTTGCTTTAATATTCTTCAAAGGAATAGCCTATGGAAATCTTGAGGACGTACACACTATGGTCAACAAGTATCGATTGATTGACTTGATATTAGGTAAGGAACCGACAGTCTACCATTTTTCTGCTAAATGGCTTGTCAAATGGTCAAATGCAGGAATAGGTTGCAGATGTGCCTTATATATCTTCTGATTGGGATTTACTACCATTTGACAAGTGTGACAATATCTATAGTACTTATAAACATCACTTTTAATTTTCGGCAAATAAAAATGATTCAGAATCTTGTGATAAGTCTTATTGACACCACAATAACCAGCTTAAGGAGTGTTATGGGCTAGACTAATGGTTCCCAAATTGGGCGGTACCGCCCCCCGGGGGGGGGGGGATTACCGAGCTGGGCGCTAATGCTGAATAATGCTTCCTACGGGGTAAGGTAGGGGGCGCTGAGAATAACCAAGGGGGCAGTGGCCCGAAAGAGTTTGGGAACCACTGGAATAGACTATGAATTTCTTGTCGATACAACTTAGGAGCAACAATTTGATTGCTCAATGACCACTCATCATCAACAGGTACCTCAAATGGTCTCCATTTTCTCATAACGACCCCATTTTTCACAAAGTAACAAACTGGTACTTGTGTGGGGCTTCAATTTCTGAAACCTAGTCTTGTGTATTCTCTGAATAATTATACTTGAGAGCCTATAACTCATATTAAAATGTCTTGCATGCATATAAAGCAGTTGTTACTTTCTGCTCAGATATCTTACAACTGCAGTCAGAAACTGACTAGTAGTTTCTATTATTCTGTGGAATTTACCTTATCCATTGTTCCAAGGCACATATATTAGGGATAACAGGCCAAATTTTAAATTTCATCTCAGGTTCATAAATATCATAGTTTTGTGAAGGTCAAAGCATCAGAAATAAAAAATTTAGCAAATAAAACATAATCTTTTTCATGGTTTTTGCTCATAGCAAATGCAAACAACTTATTTTATTGCCCTCAAAAAAATTCTCCCAAAAGTGAGCATTTTTGTACAGTGTATATTGAATACAGATCCAGTAATGGAATGGTTTTGGGGATTAATTCTTGAAACAGTCACTAGGGAATATAACCTGACTGTTCTTGAGGCATAATTTACAAATATATGTGGTATACAAAAGGAAATGTGTCTAGGCCAATCCAGAATTTACAGTTTTAATCCCTCAGAATTTGCAATTATGAGTATGTCTAATCCCAAAGCCAAATTGTGTGGAAAGCTTGCCTTTATTCATGTGAAAGTGAAAAACAAAAGGGATTGGGAAATAAATCTATAAGAACAATGTAATAAGACAATCCAGGTATTTGTTCTTTATTACTGCCTACCTGTATGATAATTGTTGTTTTAGACTAATTCATCTAACAATATTGTTTTAATGAATGCCGGTTTACATTAAATATTTATTTTTCTCTAAAATGTCCTATGAAAAGCTAAACACAGGACTATATATAGTTTTTATTTATTTATTTTGTTTTATTGCATAGTTTGTATTATGCTGACATTTTTTGTGTCATGACAATATTAACTTATATTTTAAACAGGATAAAATAATGATAAAATCACAGACGAATTAAGATGTTTATGTGGGTGGGGTGGGTGGATACTACAACAGCCTGAGGTGTCAGGATCCTGTTACGTGTAGGCTCGTACAAATGTAACAGAAGAAAAGAGTGAAGTCAACAAGCTTTGTATATTTTAACAAAATAATTTATTTCCCTAGAAAACAATGTAAAAATTGGTAAATAGGACTTACAGTTTGTGAATATAATCCAAAATTTGATCCTAAGAATGAAAACACAAGTCCTATCATTAAATAGTTCTATTAGAATCCAGGTTCGAATCTCGACGACGTTCCAATATGGAAGGCGATGACGTCAGATATGGTCCAATGTACGAATATCAACAATTCCTCAATTGAATCAGTTTTTGTTTCCGAATAATTTCAGAATAAATTTCCATGAATATCTTTCAGAATTTTTCATAAGAAAGTCAACTTGTTGAGTTTCCAGGAGAATAAATTATTAAATTCAAAAATCAGATGAAAAACAAACAATCTGGCAACAAATAAAAAATCACCTTGTTCCTTCAAGATGTTAAAACGACTCTGCCTGAAGAATATTAAGAATGCGTATTTAAACCCCTGGCAACAAATAAAAAAACACCTTGTTCCTCCAAGATGTTAAAACGACTCTGCCAGAAGAATATTAAGAATGCGTATTTAAACCCCCAAAACATCATTTCAAGTCTCGCGAGATGGGTCATGTGGTCTCTTGCCACAAGAAATCCATCACGTACGCCAGTGTAGCCCCACTTAAAAACCAATAATAAATAACCATTGTTTACACATGGTGATCACGCAAGGAAAGTATGGCCCTGATACTGACCAATCATTTTAACTGCCTGTTTACAAACTTCCCCAACCTAAGACGAACTAGGTTAACTAAAAATAATTCTCATGTAACACGTTTTACGTCTTAGACAAATAACATTTAGTAAAAGAAAATATCGAATTACTGAAAAAGAATTTCGAATCCTTTCAATAATCATCACAATAAAATGTAATGAAACAAAAATAAAATAAAAAAGAATTTTAAAACTAACACACAAGCAGTTTAATTACATATACGTAACAATCCTTAAAAACTTTAAAAGATTTTTTTTAAATTTGGGGGCGTGCGCGTCTTACTCTTCTAACAGAAAACAATCACATCTGTGGAAGATACATGTAAAAGTGTGTATTAATCTTTTTAACTATTACATTAATTTCATATCCAAACGTATCAAGCAATTTTGGTACTGTATTGTAGCAGTAATAATAAAAACAAATTGAGCTGGTTACTGGTATTATTATAGTTGTTACCAAAGGAGTCTGATGTTTTATCAGTGAAGTACCTTACAATGAATCATCTTATCTGTACTATAAACATCGCTTCATATATGGATGAATGCGATTTTAAATAATAAGAAAATGTAGTTTCCAGTTTGATATCTGTGAAAATAAAGTATCGCATAATTGGATGGATATGTTCTGTGTGTTTAGATATAGAAAACGTATTTCATACTATTAGAATTTATATATAATAAAATAAGTTCACATTTGTGTAGCATATAGCTATGCTACAGTATATACATTGTATGTGATGTCCTTCTTTCAAGCCATTTTCATCTCGCTATTGTATTGGAATTGGAGATTTAAAATGAAATTGACATGAGATACTTGTCACAGACAACTAGTAACAATACTTGCTGGCTACTGCAGCATCATCCATGCCATGCATATATAACAATTCTGTATAATTTGAATATTTACCTTACTT
The DNA here is from genome assembly GCA_016617855.1 of Megalonaias nervosa. Lineage (NCBI taxonomy): Eukaryota > Metazoa > Mollusca > Bivalvia > Unionida > Unionidae > Megalonaias > Megalonaias nervosa. The sequence continues at coordinate 18,185 of JAECUM010011205.1, read as the reverse complement.
CTTGTTATATATATATATATATATATATATATATATATATATATATATATATATATATATATATATATATATGTATATATATATATATATATATATATATGTGTGTGTGTGTGCGTGTGTGTGTGTGTGTAACTAAACTGTCGCTGTAAACAGCAGATTAACAGAAAAAGTTAATTTTATAGTAATGAGAGAAAAAGCAGAATCCTCATTTCTATGATGTACTCTCTCTCTCTCTCTCTCTCTCTCTCTCGTGTATAAACAAGAAAGAGAAAGTATGGCCTAGATGTGCAGTTATCTGCAATTTGCTCAAACCTTATGAGGTCTTAACTGACCCAAAAAGTAGAATTTGCACTGCATTCTAAAATAATAAAAATGCTCTAAATTGATAACATTGCGAATGAGAATATATAAACAAATTTGACCTTAAACCTTGCTTGTAGGCGGCTACCCTAACTGCCAACGTGCGGCTGCAGTAAATTACACCCACAAAATATCCAAAATAAAAGTGGGCTGGGAAGGGTCAGAGGAAATATAACATTGTGTAAATACATCTAATTGTATACAATTTGATACATTTAATTTGTTTTGTGCTTCTTTCAGGCCACCTCTCTTCCGAATGTTAATACTCTGAGAAAACAGCTGACTGTAACGAGGTAATATAATTCGAATGATATTTTAAATAAGACGCCCCAAACATGCCGTAAAGTGGTATGACCTCTTGTTGCTAGGGTCAGGGGAGTAGTCGTATTGTAAGAAATGGACGTGTTACAGCGCCATCTGTTGTCATAATGAGGCATTATTTTATGCTAACTTCCGTGATGCTAACTTGTAACGTGCTTGATGCTACACTATAATCATGATTTTAGAAGGTGCAATCTGTGTAACTTGTGATATAGCAAGTTTATAAACAGAATATACAAAACTTGTAATAACTGACATAGCGTTTGCCATACGACAAACTACAGAATCAGTTCAGTAGTTGGCAAGATACAATGACGCAGAAGGAAAGTAGATCTAAGCACTTGCAAGCAGCCATTTACAGCTTGCATCAATGAAGAATAGAAAATTCATTACTAGAATGATGAATATAGCACTTACAAGCAGCCATTTACAATAATGCACAAGTAAAGTAGCACTTGCAAACTGCCACGTACAATTTGCATCAATGAAGAATAAAATATACATGGATAGAATTATGAAAGTGGTACTTGCAAGCAGCCATTTACAATAATGCATCAAGAAAGAACAGAAAATACATGCATATAATTATGGCGGTAATCCCCCTCCATAAGTATGAATGTATTCCATTGACAGGCAGTATAAAAAAGAACAGTGAAATATGAATGTATTCCATTGATGGGAAGGAATAATAACTAAAAGTATAATTTCAATAAGCCTTGTTACTTTTCTTACAGATAACAGTCCACTAATTTTACCCACAAAACTAATGACGGTCGGGAAGCAACTTTTCTAATGTATGCATTCAATTGCTATACAAGTCAATACTAGTATACGAAAAAGACAGAAGTGTCAGCGATGGAAATTCTATGCATTAAAAATGCTATTTCTGGACCTGCATATTGTCCAGTCTTATTCATTTATAAAAATACATTTGTCGTCAATTTTCAGTATTTATATTTAATAGGTTAGCTATCTAAAGCGTTTGCCAAAAATTGTATGTGACCAATGCTTCAAAACATTTCCGATTTGAAAACGTTGTTATGATAAATTTACTCATTCATTCAACCATTCATTGATTCATTGATGCAGCAGTATATTTAGTAAAATTTTTCATTTATTGGATTCGTTTAACGTACTCATAATTTTGAAAAAAATAATTGCATATCAGCACTATTATTAGGAATAATCACCACCACCGCCATCATCCTCGTCACTTGTATGCTTATAATGATCATTAATCAATATATTGATAATCACTAATATGAATATAATAATAATGATTAATATTCTTCAATAATTGTAATATTTAGAAACATAATAGCAATACTAGTATGATTATTATTATGAGGTATTATATAAGATATTTTAAATGATAATAATGATTATCACTGTGTTAATAATTGTAACATTATTATCATCATCTTTTATTAGCATGCACATGGTCATGATACAAGAACTGATCATCATACTGTTACAGAATAATAATAATAATAATAATAATAATAATGATAATAATAATAATAATAATCCATACTTAGGATTAATATCATCTATGTGACACCTGTAGCATCGTTAGTGTTACAACAAAACAATAATGATGATGTGCATTTACAAAAAGCAGTATTACTACTATTACTACTACTATTGTAATTATTATTATTATTATTATTATTATTATTATTACCTTGACATGATGCGGTAATCAATGGTGTTTTTCCTCCTCAGCATCCTGATTCATTATAAAGACCATTTATACTTGTCATTTCTTGTACAAGAAAAATGCGCAGTCTTATGTTTTTTTATATCTCCACTCACCTTTGCAACCAGGAATTTGTGACAATTTATAGAATTGTTTTGGCACTGAAGACTTTGATGCGGCATTTATTTTACAGGGAGGTAAAAACATTTAATAACTTAAAATGGCTTATACTGACAGATATATGGAGACAGGTGCGAAAATGTTATCTGATCAACGATGTAAGTTTACGTTCTATGAAGATAGGGCTGTTTTGAGATGTGGAGGTAGTTGCTATAAATTTATATTTTTCTGTCAGTGTTAAAGATTTTGAGAAGTTTATTCATAAAGGACATATGCAAAACGTAATGGGACAGTTTAAGGTGACTTGAACATGATTTATTATTATAAACATAATCGAATAAGAACATAAAGAAAGAAAAAAAAAATAATAGAAGGAAAACAAAATCATGAGGGATGTAGTAAGTTTTCTTGCAAATTATCTAAGTCATTTGTAACTATTAAAATTCATTTCGTTTTAATTAGCAATATAACAGATTTTCTGTACCATTTTTGATTCATTTTCATTCCGTCCCGCACATACTTTTGCTGCTTTGATTCATTTTGGAATGTAGGTAAGAAATCTAATGTATGGCCACTCTAATTACTATTATTAGACAATATATTTAATAATAATAATAATAATAATAATAATAATAATAATAATAATAATAATAATGAAAGCATCTAAATAAATGATGTGACGATTGTGTTCCTCTTACAAGAAAATACTTATTATGTTATATATTCAAATACAAAATTACAGAACGTGCCAGAAATTAAAAAGTATACAAAAAAGTACATACACATGTGCAAACATGCATACATTCAAAATACTAACGTGCGTACATACATATATGCATAAATACTTACTTTTACAAAATAATGGCAGACTTCCTGAACAGAAGGTAATATGTTCTGCAAAGAGAATTTAAATAGCCGATCATATTTTACTTACAACATGGAAGACAGTTACTCAAAGTAAACAGAAGACTTTGCATTTAAATAGATGTTTTAAAGTTTTACATCATTTCTTCATGTTTTATAGAGGCAAATGTTTTGATAACTAGCAGTTCCTTTAAAATATTCCAGTCTGATCCTCCTATGGTGAGAAAACTATAAACAAAATTGCTGTCTCCGATGATTGTTAAGACGTTAGCAATGTTGAAAATGAAAATGATGGTTTTGAAATTTGTCATATCAGATAATGTTAATAATGCATCACAGATTGTTGGATGTAAAGCTAGTAATTTACTCATTCAGTTAGTTTTTCTCCATCTCTTTAGCAATACAAAACATTTCGCTTGATGCCATACTTTGAAAACTTATTCCTGTTGCTTTTTAAGCAGGGATATGTTACAAATATATTAGAGACGGTTCTCGGGTGTAATTGAAATCTCACCAGGTTTAACAGAGTGCACTTTAATGTAGTGTTGTGACAGGATAAATGTTTCTGATCAATTATTAGTGCTTTCTTACCGTTTGATGATTGATTAATAATCAGTTAATTTTTCTGCATGATATCTTCTGAAACAGTTAACGTTTACAAAGAGTTTACTGTAAGAACGAAATTTTAAACAGAATAAATAACGGAATTGTAATTGATAAAATGGTCTAAAAGGAACCGATGTTCAACCAAATCCAGTAATCGAACGAACACTAATTTACAGTGGAAATGTTCACATTAAACAACTAACTTTCCAATTCAAACCCTTCAAGAAGTCTAGTGAATTTACCTCTAATGTAATGCGATGAAGACTAGCAGTGTCATAAGATTGTAAAGGACGGCAGTTACATGATGTTTACAATTTTAACCCCACTTGTCTTCGGAGCATATGTTTATCTATTTGACCTTTGACCCTGATAAAGACAACAGATAATTCTGCAAGCATGAACCATCACGCCCAAGTAGATTCACGTAACGTTCTTGTTGCGACCATTCCATTATTCTCGGATGGTGTCTCTACGTTATACTTTAGTATTTTTGTACTCTGCCATCCAAAATAAGGATACATTTGTTTCAAAACTTTCATACTTGGCAGTGGAGTTGTATTTAGTTTAGTAACAATTTCATTTTATTAACGAAGTTTCTAATATAAAATTCAGTGCATGCAGGAATGAACGGATTCTGCAATACACATAAACTTGTATACGTCAGGTACATGTAGATTGTTTGGCAATTGATTTTGAGACTCCTAGAAGTTTGATCGCGAGTTAAAACTATGAGAATTCTTGTACAATAAGTATGTAACAAACTGACAAAAATTGTGTCAGTTGACCCGAGAAAGAACCGGACAAAATTTGTATTATATCAACGATGTGTAAATAACATTTATTCCTGCTGGTGATTATAGACTGAATAAGCATTTTAAACATCACCATTAAAGAAAACATTTGCTGAATCATTACTGTACAATTTAATATATGAATATACAAGAATGTCCGTAATGTGTAGAACATAGCTTTGTAATCAAATCAATCATGAGTTTGTAGTTTGGCTACTGTTACATATATACATGAAGATAGTGAGTCGGAAAAATCACTTTACTCTTTTTTGTGCCTATGTCATTAATTTGAGTGGGTTACTTTGACATGGTTAACTTTTTATCTGCTGCTATTTTGTCTTCATCATCAAATCAGTGTTTGGCTGATTATGTAGGGTCTTGTAAAGAATGCATATTCCAAACTTAGTCCATATATTAAATTAGATATTAGCAAACTGTGTAAAGTCAGAAACAGTATGAGTAGTGCAGACATTTATTTCAGTATGTTCGTTTCTCTGAAGGAGATTGGTGCTTATCCAGATCAACGAATCGTAAAGCCAATAGTGTAAAATGGAAGGAAGACAATGACCATTTCAAGAAAGCCTTAACACCTATTTTTCGAATTCCAATCCTTTTAGAAGATTATTCAAAATCTATCTCTTGCCCACTTCTAGTAAGTCTAACAGTGTCATAACATTGCGAATGATGGTCGTAATATAATCGTTACAATAGGTCAGGTTACGAATTCACCTTGTTTATATAAATATAATTTTATATCATTTACCCACAAGACCTTTCGTTTGCCTCCATATTGCTTTCGGCCAGGAACAGAGAAAAAGTGGAGTGTACACAATATGATGCTTACGCTGAATTACGTCTTGTTCTCTTAAACTGTGTTTCACTGCTCAGATCAATGTTTACAAAAGCACCCAAAGATTAGATATTAACTAGGTTCGGTAGAAAAACATACAAAGACTTGTTTTATAGCTATTATATCCTTTAATTTGGGGAGATTAGTGATACATCGTGTAAATAATTGATACTTGTGTTACTGCTCGGTCTAATAAAACATTAATTATAATCCCTTTTAAATGGTCCATTTATTGTGATATATTGCATCTAGTATTTCCATTCCAGGTTACACTAAAATTAAGATGTACGTTTAGCAGCATGCCGCAAACGAAGCTCTGACGTTCGTCAAATATCCTGATTGTTAGACAACACATCATCGTCTTTTCAAATATGGGAGATTACGAATTCACGTTGTTGCTATAAATATATTTGATATAATTTTTCCCCAAGACCATGCGTTCACCGCCATATTGCTTTCGGAAAAAACAGCGCATTAAGCTGAATTATACTCTGTGAACTATTTACTTTGCTCATATAAAAGTGTACAGAAACAATCAAATATAAAATATTAACCAGCTTTATTAGAAAAATAAAAAAGACGTGTTTTGCAGTCTTTAAGTCCTTAATTTTGGGGAGATTATTATTTTATCGGAATTGATACTTGTTTTACTGTTTGGTCTAATAAAAAAACAGTAAATACAAATTTCAATAGTAACCTCTGTTTATTATGGTAATTTGCACCCAGTATATCTCTTCCATGTTTCAGTAACAGTATAATATTAGTTTTTTAGAATGTTATGGGATTTTATTATCCTCTTGTCTGATCTCATTCGTGTGTATGTAACAGAGTGAATTTTGAAGAATAATTTTATTGCAGCACATATATGAGTCAATCTCATTTAACTTAAACATATGAGCCAGGCCCGCGGTAAATCGTAGGCTCTTGTTTGGGGACATGATTGATTTGTAATTTTATCCCTTGGTATAACGGTCAGCATGGGCGCCCGCAGGATTTTTAGCAGGAGGGGCAGGACTTTGTGCAGGGGGAGGTCAGGATTGGGGGGGGTCAGTCAGTCACGGCCGGGAGAGTTAGTATAAGAAGCAGTCTGAAACTAAAGCTAATATTTATTAAGCGTTTTGAACAGAATCTTGTGACATATTTTTCGCTTCATTTGCATGATTAAACTTGTCGGAATTTATATATATATATATATATATATATATATATATATATAACTATATATATATATATATATAGATATATATATATATATATTTGCAGTATGATTTCCGGGAGGTCACGTGACCCCCCTTGACCCTATGTGCGGGCGCCCATGACGGTCAGACAGATATGTTAACTTGGGGATGAAACAGCGGGAAACGACGACGTGGAGACAATCCGGAGACGATTTGTGCCATTGGAAATAAGTGCCATAAAATGAGTTTTTCCAGAAATAGTTATTAAAGACGAAATAGAGAGAATTATTCTAACTTCGATGGGCGTGTCATGATATGGCGGTTAGATAACATTAATCCATTAAGTAATTTCTCTCGCAATAACACCATGGTCGATTACCTCCTAGATAACAATAACCAAACAAAGGCGCCACATAACAAGTGGGCATCCATTACTGAGTACATTAATATGTTTTGCAATTCTTCTGTTCTCTATCATTTCTTAAATTGTGCTGTCCGCTCGTTCGTTTGTTGATTCTTTCATTTATATTATTATTACGTATACTCTTTGACGTGTCAGTTCACTTGCATCTTCCTAAGTTTGTTTGTCCTTTTCATTGTGCTTCATTTTAATTACGCAAACCAGATTATTAATCACAATCTCAATATTAATTATTAGAGAAAACCATCCTCTGAAAAATATGAAGGCATATATTTATAAAGAAACTGATACAACCATGGTATAACAATCCCTGACAATAATTTGGCTTTTTATCGAGAGAAAAAAATATGAGCGATATAAAACTTTCATGCAGTACTTGTTCAGACATTAAAACAATTGTATGTATCAAAAGCGGCGTGAAAAGGTAAATCAATGAACAAAATATCTACGTTTTATAAAAATATAAGTCATTAATGGAATGTTGAGAATCATCTATGCAGATGATTACCTTTTTACATTCCACTGGACTTATCTATATTTAGATTTTCTAGCCATAAACTCAGTATTTATGCAGGTAAATATGAAGTTGACATCGCTTCAGAGATTGTTTTTAAACTTCTGTTCCAGAAATAATTTACTATTAGTCCATCATGAACACTGTTCATATTGTTTTAAATTTACCAAGGTGTTAGAGAATAAATTATTAAGATTAGCGTTGGTATGCCGGCCATCTTAATACAAATTCTATAAATATCAAAGTCCACAGTTTATATACCATTTATTTGCCAGACAAATAACTGTAGTTAATGTCAGACAGTTGTACAATAAGACGTTCTCTGCACTCCAATAGAGTGACCATTTTATATGTATTACGTGATGAGAGCTTAAATTACTGAAATAAAAAATGTAAATTTACTTCGATTTTTTTTATTAATATGGTCATGCCATTGGAACCACTCTTTAGTCCTATTACAGAGTGCCTTGTGTCAGGCTATAACTTATTTTTGACCCGAGAACATCGTCTCCAGTTAACTCTACATATTGAAACTTAGCTGCCATGTTACAAAGTTTGTCTGTAGACTTTAAGACTCTGAATATGCAGGCTATTTTTAAGCACGAGGTAACTGCGCTCTGCGTCAGATCCGCCTAATTCGTAACCTGCCATATTTTAACCCCACTTGTCGTTGGAGCAGATGTTTATCTATTTGACCCTGATCTGGACAATTGTTCCTTCAGAAACACTGGTGAAACACACCCAGGCGATTCCACGTAACCATTTCTCAGCTAATTTACATACGAATGAAAATAACAAGAGCATAATCAAGAACAATGACATTTTGTGACCGACATTATAATCGTACTGGAACCTGCTATGGATATACAAGATGCAAATTACCACAATACACGTAGGTTACTATTGAAAGGGTTTTGTATTTACTGTTTTAATGAGATCAAACAGTAAAACAAGTATCAATTCCGATAAAATAATAATCTTCCTAAATTATAGAACATAATGACTATAAAACACGCCATTGTTCGTGTTGACCACTAAATCTAGTTAATATTTTATCTTTGAGTGTCTTTTATACAGACTGTTATTAGCCGAGCTAAATAATTCACAGAGTATAAGATACAATTCAACGTAAGCATCATGCATTATTTGTCCGAAAGCAATATGGCGGTGAACGCAATGTCTTATAGAAAAATGACATCATATTCTTTTTATAGCAACAACGTGAAATTCGTAACCTGCCGTTTTAATTAAGACTAAGACGTGTTTTTCAACAATCAGGACATTTGACCCCAGCCCAATCACCCTAGATGGCAAACTGCTTATGCCCAGTCCTTAAAGTTAAGCTCTTTGACTAGACTCTATCATATTATAGTCATTTAAGATAGTTATATAAGCTTTGTTGCAACGTCTTTTTCTACCAAAGGTGAACCAATTACACTTAAAACTTCATTACATTATACCCACAGTTTTTATAGAAAAGGCGCGGATTATGCAATTTACTTTTCCGTGTGTGTTTGGTCGTTTTGTAGCTAGCCCGACTACTCCTGCGCTGTCTGAGATCCATATCTTGAGATATTATTGGTGTTGCATTTTGATTAGTACAGAAGTGGTTAGTGGATGCTTCTTTTGAATTAACGTCATTGCATATAGCACAAGGTGAGTCCGATAGTTATGTAATTACACCCCCATCCTCTTAACGATAGTAGCTCGAAAATTTCGCGACATGATATAGATATTGACAGAGTTTTTTACTTTTGAGAATCCATGCGAGTGGACTCTGGATGAGGGGACAAATTACCATAAATATAAGTGTATGAAAAATATAGGATATATCTGAGAGTGTTGTAGAATGAAATCCCTAAATTAACCTGTGTTATTTTTGTGGCCGATGTGCAACATGTGTAGTGCTTATCATAATTTCCTGCAGCATAACAAAGGCATAATGATATTGCCGCTGGGTCAAATCTTTAAAATTTTTGTCATCTACACCCTATAGCCATATATATTTACACTATATAAACACAAATTGTAAAGAATTAGGTCATCATGGAACATTTTTATAACGGATATACTCATAATCACAACCGCAAAAATCAGGACGTTTGATTGTGGTCATTTTGTTGATAGGGTGGAGGGTAATAGGTGTCAAAACTAGTTTTCACAACGCCTATCCCGTATCCTAATTCTATGGTTTAGTGGTGAGAATCGCTATAATTGATTTTGCTTTAATTTTTATATGGGCAAAATTGTCATAATATTTTTCCATGTATTGAATAATATCTAATTTGCATGAAGTTTTTCCCCTTTTGCTGAAACCATCAAAAGTGTTACGTTTACAAATCAAAATAATGTCCCATTTTGCTGAAACCATCAAAGTGTCAAGTTTACGAATCAAAATTCATGTCCCATTTTGCTGCAACCATCAAAAGTGTCACGTTTATAAATCAAAATACATGTCCCATTTTGCTGAAACAATCAAAAGTGTCACGTTTAAAATCAAAATACATGTCCCATTTTGCTGAAACCATCAAAAGTGTTACGTTTACAAATCAAAATGCATGTACCATTTTTTGCTATTTTAAAAATATTTTCTTCTATTATACAACTAACAACTTACATATATGAGTACACTGAGTTTTTCCAGCATAGCCACAAACACAAAATATGATCCTGATGAAGTATTCTAATAATCTCCATTTATAGGATACATGAATTAAAATTAAACGCACATGATTCTGTTGTATCTTTTGACACATTGACTAACTGAGAAGATCCAAAGCAGCCAACATAAAGCTTATATATGAAGTTTTATGTCAGGAGATAAAAGGGAAAAATTAATCGAGTTTTTCCTTATTAATGAAATCAGTTGCCTACAGTGTATTATCAGATAGATTTTTCGAATAGATTTGACCAAAAATAGGTGTATTGTATACTGTTCTGTTTGTGAATTATTCGATTTTAATGACAGAAACTATGCGCACTATTAAGAAATGAGACTGCGTTAATACAATATAAATGCACTAATTTTCCTAATTTGTCTCACTAATATCATAATTTATTTATATATTTTAGCCATTATAACTAATTTGACTTTAAATAAATGATGTTTGAAATACAAAGAAATTATTAAATAGCAGCGTCAAAGGGCCACATTCTTTATACTAAGTCAATTTGGGAAAACTTAAAAAAATCGATAATATTATTGAATATCAAGTTATTCGTTCTGATGATTTCCGGTTATTCTGATTTTCGGTTGCTCTGATGACGTTTGAGAGAGAGAGAGAGAGAGAGAGAGAGAGAGAGAGAGAGAGAGAGAGAGAGAGAGAAGTGGATGAATAAACATGATATAACTTTCTTTTGAAGGAAACGGCTAAACCATTTTTCTTTAGTTATCTATATCATAATTATTACCTAATCAATTCACTATATTTACTTTTATTTGCTTAAAATTCACGAGTCTCCATGCTGTTATTTCCAAAGACAACCCAGCGGAGTCCACCATTATAGATAAGACTGTACAATGGACATTATATTCAATTCTTTGCTGCAGCAACAACCTTCTGGACTTATGCATTCATTGCAATAATAAGTATAGAATTTCAATTGAGTTTTAATTTTACTTTTGCTTAATAATTTGAATTATAAGACCAAAATCTGAAGAAAAAAAAATTCGTGCTTTAACTACCCCTCCCTGTTTCTAGGCTCGCCATACCGTGTAATAAGATTACATTGTATACAGTGGGACGTGATGTAGATCCATGTCGTTCAATCGGGGATAGTCTCAATATGACCCCCCTCTCTCTCTCTCTCTCTCTCTCTCTCAGGCCCACACGGATACTTAATTTATAAATTCTCTCAAACATAGAATGAAGTTAATTTAATGACCATGTCTGATTAACATGTTTTTAACTATAAAACAAGTAGTTTTTAAACCCTTTTTTTATTTAATAAGACATTAATGCAAATAATAAAATTTGATAAGGTATTGGATTTATGTCTCTAATTATTAGATTGAGATCCATACAACAATGAGGAGTTGTATCTTCCTATCTATTGTATCCACTCGTTTGTTTTGCATTTTCATCTGAATAAAAGCCGAGACAATAAATAAATAAATAAGTGAAAGGTGCACATATGTTCATCATCGATCTCGATGCATATATCCGTTAAGAAGATAATGATTTCAGTTTTCTGTTTTGAGCATCACTTAAACACCCGAGTATACGATTCATACTGTTGATGTAATAGGATTCCGTACACTGGGATCTCAGACAAGATTATTGTACTCATTGGAATCTCATACAAGTTTATTGTGGTCACTGGGATGTTCTACAGTATTTTTGTGTTGACTGGGATGTCATACAAGATGCATTTTTCTTTTTCTTCTTTGCGTGTTTGTCTTTTAATAATGTTTCCTTTGTAAACCGGTACACTAGAAGAAAACATGCATGTATAGATCAAATGTCATATTAATGGCTCTGTGTGAATTAAAGAAAGAGGCAAGAACTTCTTGCTCGAATTTCCTAATTGAAAAAACATTATACAATTAAATTATAAAAAGAGACGTTATACAGACTTGCACTAAAACATTCAAATCTGTTCAGTAAATAAGGCAAGCAAATGACAATTAAGTAGGGAAAGGTAAGAGCACAATTCTTCTGCTGAAATCTACTAACTCGAAATAGAAGCTTGAAGAGAATGTAATTAAGCTACAATACAATTAGAACTTTCATTTTAAAACATCTTAATTGAATGGATTTCTTGCAATTTTCCTCCACTGTTTGAACAATTGTCTTGTTGTTTGATAATCAATATTACCAGAATTATGCGTACTCAGTGACTAGCCATCTGGTTTGAATTATTTTTCATTCGAATTTTATGACAACATGCACTTTGAACCCTATGGTCACATTTTATCGGATGTATACAGAGACAGCTAATAATTTCCTATAATACTAATTTTCTCATGTTTACATAAATACAATAATGTTTCTTAATCACAATAAATTTGTACTTTGTGGAATAATTGTTCAAAATATGCAATTTCAATAGAAGATTAAAAGTGTGGATAGTTTATTAATCTCGCCATGGAATCATAATAGACCGTGGGAATAGTAGCTTTGTCTGTCTACAGAATCGTTGTGTCGAAATAGAGTAATATGCAACTGCAACTAAATACTGTACAAATGTTCTGGATAATACCAGGATTTTTTAAAAAAAACTTACGATTTGAAATATTCGTCAATAATACACAGTCTCTTTTAAAAATATTAGTTTTTTTTTTTAGCTGACATATACTTATTTTATTTAAGGACCACAGAGTCCGCATGAAAGAATTTCTATTATTAGCAGTTATTAAAACATTTAGTAATTCCAGTTTCTAAAGATACTACGATCTAATTAAGGCGATAATGGAAATGTTGATGACGATGATCGCCGTTTGCAGTAAGGACTGTTTGATCTTTTTTCCCCGGTTGATTTACTAAAAGACAGTGCGGCCCCGTGTGGTCGAATGGTTTAAAGCGCTCGCCTTTACCGATTACTGAATCTCATCTCCGCATGGGTTCTAGTTTCGAACTCGGCCAGTGTGGGGATGTGAGGAAATTTGCTAATAGTTTCCCGCTATGGAAAAGCACTTAGTATATTGATTTAGATTTTTGCGCATTTTGATTTATCTCTTTACTAACATCAATATATTCGATGATTTAATGTCTCACTTGTTTATATTTTTCTGGCTAATCAACAAGCTAAAATGTATCATACAAATATGATATTTACATATTATTTACAGATGACATTTATGTTTTAAAATAGTTTTGTCAGAGAAGACCCACCATACGGTATATACTGGAATGTCAGGGCGCATCTCAAAATTATTCTAGCTCTATGACTCCACACACATACTTACGAGAAACATTACCACTTAGGCTGCCTTGTACTTGCCGTAAAGTTACATAAAATTGTAAGGAAACTTAGGAAAAACGTACCTAATTCTCGTTACTGAAGCACCCGTAATCACGAGAGAATGTTGTACGTAAAAACGTAAGACTATATAAGGGGTTCGTTGTGTTGTGAAACTGTGTCAAGATATTTTATCTATTTGACGCTGATATGAACACTCGAACCTTCGGCAAATAGGAGACAACCACTCCCCACTCATTCACGTTACTGTCTAGCAGGGAAGATTCCTGCACGTGGACATCTTGTTCCAGTGGTTATTGAGAACTTTTGATGTCCTTTACCATCCAGTGCAACGTATGACCTTGAGCAAATCTTTACTACTTTAGTTGGGATTAGTTACAGTTAAATGTTTGAACAAAACGTGCCATGCAAAACACACTACATACGAACGGATTCTCTACAACGCACATACACTTCTATATATTTAGGGTACGTAAGCCACATGTAGAATGTTTCGAAGTCTGCTGATAGGCCTTAGTGTTCTAACGTTAAATAATACTATAGACACAATGTACAAATGACATTTATCACTGAAGGTATTATTAGAAACGCTCAAGGCATATGAGAAAGACACAGTTAAAAAGAATATGCTGCTGTACTATTGTTCCATCCGTTATTGTCACACCAAAATGTTGATATTGTCAAACATTGCTTTTTTGCACGCATTTTACGTGTGGCAATGGTCACATGACTACAGACATTCAAAATGATGCAAACATACCAATTTGTTCCATGTTTAAGTCAATGTCAATGCGTGCATGTGTTTTATTTATCACTGCTTTCTTTCTTTTCCCTTAAATATATAACATAATGTTTCTGCGTATAAAGGAATGAAATTCATTAAAGGTATTTGCACAAAAATATGCTACACCTTTCACGGTTACATCTCTCAAGCTACTGATAATTTATAATGACAAAAACGAGAAGTAGATATTTAACATTTAAAAATGTAAAGTTTAAAGCTATTAACATTTGCATTTGATAGCCAGTATTGATTAATACTTTTACTATAACCTCTGAGTTTTACGGCTATTTGTTATTCTTACAGTTGGACAGGAGAAATAGATGCGTTAGGATTATATATAATTATCTGCGTGAAGTATAAACTATGGCTGTTGTTTGTCTAACTACTATTTTTTAAATTTAAAACTATAAAGGCTTGGTTTAGGCATAGCTAAACACAGTTCTTACGAGAGTTTATGTCATTGTCTCGACAGTTCTTTGTGTGTTATCTAACACCATTTAAAGTGTATAATGCTCTTGGTAATCTGTGGACATGGAACTCTGACTTACCGGTTCCGAGATAAATCCCGAAGGAAAGTCAAGATTCGTTCCCTGTGGCATGTAGAAATGTCCGGTTCAATAGGTATTGTTGATGTAGACTCCACGAGGGTCCAAGAGTACTTTATGTTGATGGGTCTATCTTTTGTAAATCGCTAAAACGTCACAGGGCCAGTTGGTGAAGAAGATGGCGTGCTATCCGTCAAACGCTGGACATTTAGACCAAGGTCATTTTAGCTGACGTAATATTCTGGCTCTTTAATGTTTCGTACCTTGTCGATAACCTATCCTAGTATAGGTCCTACACTAATAAGAGACATCATATAAAATTATTAAACATCAGTTTGTCCGCGGGTTTTGCAGCTAAAGCCAAGGATTGTGTCATCCTGTCCATCATTTCGTGCTTATATGCGTTATGTCGCGCAGTTCTTTCTACATTTTGTTGAGATTGAAACATCTTACACTGTTTTAGAGTTTGATCCATTGGAACCGAGCTGGAGGATGTTACTTTGAATTCCTGTTATAGCCTAGTAATTTAGGAAGTATAAAATATCACGCTACAACTCCTAGTCCCTGCTGATAGAGACTTGAACCCTTGAGCTATGATTTGGGCCACTAATTAAATGTATACAGCAGTTTAAGGATTTTGGCTCATTCTCTGGAACAGATGAACATAAATAGAAGAATATAATGAGTGTCTATAATTTCTGAGGTTTTGTGAAAGAGATACAAACTGTTATTAAGTGTCATCATTAATGGTAGTTGTGCAACATGCATGGTTATTATGCTAATTCCACAACAATAGGATGGGGATCTTTCCCCAGGGTTGTTGAGATGTTGCTCCTGGGTGAATTATTCAAATATTTTGTGATCCTGCAGGTATGTCTGTTACAGACTAGTGCTTACACTATCGACTATGTGAAAGTGATAACTCGTATTGGTCCAGATATAGATTTCACATTCACTTGGGTTTTCACCAGCCCAGTTGATAGAATCTAAGAATCTACAAGTTTTGTGTGTACTCGATGACTCGTGGGACGCAACTTTGACTTGATCATTACAATAACCAAGAACCAGTCTCATCTATCTACGGGTGAATATATGACGATTGTGTTACTGTCGGCAATATGTGGTACTGTTCCTGTTCCAAGAGAACAAGGTTACGATACATTCAAATAATTAGACTAACAGCAGATTTGACGGTCAATCGGATGATATATATTACTACGTTTTTCTTAATTCGATAGGTTACAGGTGAGCTGCATACATAACGTGGTATTAAGCATCTCTCATAGAACGTCCTCCTTTCAAAAAGCTGGAAAACTGTAGGATACATAAACACAATGCAGCTCCATTGCAACTGCAGACCTAAATACTGTAACTGAATTAACATCTATGACGATTTCTGTATATCTGTGCATATAGTTACATATATGATGTTCAGACATTTTCACAGTTAGTTACCTGACCATATTCCACTGATGTAAATTTTCTAACTAAATCCTGCCAACTTGTACCAGAGAAAATTGATAACTGATGGTCTATTATACACATATCTAAATAATCACTGGACTACGTCTATCCGTACTCACGGCAACCAACAATCTCAAGTAAGTTTTGTTCGAATAGCTAAATTGAACATGACAGGTACAACAACGGTCACAGGTCAGAACAGAAATATATTTTCATTTATTGGAAACTATCACTGATTAAATATGAACAAAAGACTTCTATATACTGGTGACTAAAATCTCTTTATTATGAACACTGCTGCATCAGTATTGAACATGGCTGGCCACCACGTAATGCGGAGATTTTTTACCAAATGCAGTAACAATATACTTCCACCGTTGTAAACACCACATCTGTATGCTTCCATCAACATTTGCAAGTGTTGCTGCGTAGTCCAATCTGGTCATTCAGAACGTTTCTTGTTTCTCCACAAATGTCAAACCCATTCAAGCTGCTCAATTTTGTAGAATTTGCACACATTCAACGAAGAACTCAATAGGGACTATTTGTATTTGACCTCGTAGGGTGGTCCATCGTCTTCAGCCACAGTTTTTGACGCACTTAAGTATTTACTTTCACCGTTTACTTAAATCTACATCTTAGTGATATCTCTCATTATTTGAAAACATTAGCTATTTCTTAGCAAAGTAAGGATCAGAAATGAAAATGATATATTCCCTCGTACTCTTCTTAACGAGCTTTCATCAGGCGACCCCTGGTTGTAAGGATTGTATTGTACGTCACCCATTTTGACGTACCTCAGAGGCGTCTGTCTTTCCCTATGATACTATTGTACATAAGCTCCGGCGAAAATAATATTTCAGACCAACACCAACAGCACATAAAAAGTTAATAGGTAAAATTACATTGGTTTTCTTATTCTTGTCACAATCTTCATTTTAGAACATATTTTGTCGCAAAAGCCGAAATAATCAAATTGTGGAAAATAATGTTCGTATCATGGTAAAACGTTTACTTGCGATTAGAAGTATTTGAGTTAGTGAACGATTCTTTTCCAATACTTAATTTGCACTGTTAATGTACAGAGCCTCAACCTTTGAATGTATTTAAAAAAAACTTTAAAACTGGTTTGCATCCTTTAAAACTTTTGTCCTTAAAAGTGGAAATAATCAGAGACAAAATACATAATGTTAAGGAGATTTTACTTCCATTTATTTCTTCCATTTATTTTAATTCTTACCATTATCAAACCAAGTAAAATCATAAATTGGTTCAAGAATTTTAAAAGTATAAATATAGCACCCTTAGTTTCTAATTATTCAGATGCTCTTTGTCACATTAAAGATTAAAAAAAGAAAAAAAAAAAAACTTCAAAGAATTTTTGAAATATGAATGTAGTGACGCATGATTCAGACTTATTAAGTGTGCTGCTCTTTGCAACATCAAAGTAGTTTAGCAAATTATCTATAATCAGAGAGAGAGAGAGAGAGAGAGAGAGAGAGAGAGAGAGAGAGAGAGAGAGAATGTACCAAAACAGCATATTTCATTAAGTTATTGTAATTGTATACATGTATCCTGGGTGGATGAGCGTGTTTTGGGATAATCTTTGGGTCTTTCCTTCAGCAAGTATCAACAAGAGAAAAAAACTCTATTGATCTTACTCGATAATTATACAGGGTATAATTGTATTGATCACTGTCTTTTTATTTGGTTTGATTTTTTTTAAAATTGCCTACATGTATCATG
>JAECUM010011203.1:0-35705 GCA_016617855.1 Megalonaias nervosa | reverse complement strand
TCATCATCTCGAGTGATAGGTAAATTCTTACTGTTTCACGTCGCCGCAGTGCACATATGCACAGAGTTTTAGTCCTGTTCATGTCCCAGAGCTCTAGAAGAATAATTATTTGTGGAGCCGCGGTAGCTCACTTGGTGAGGATTCGGGCTCCTAATCAAATGGTTGCGGGTTCGACTGCCTTAATGTATTCTTGGGAAAGGCACTCAGCTCCCATTTCTGATGCATCATATTGTACACACAATGTGCTATTAAATGCTAACCACCAATAAAAAAACATCTCAACATTTTGAAAGCAGGTAATCCTGAGAGAGAGAGAGAGAGAGAGAGAGAGAGAGAGCGCGTTCTCTGAATTTTTCCATACTGTACTCATACAGTTGTATTTGGTGTCGCACCACATTGGTGTAGCATCACAGTTCATAGCAGTCCGAAATATTTAATCTTTTTGTTGGTTTTAACGGCATTTTAACAAATTATTGAATATATCATGCCGAGGAAATGAGAGCAAAGTGCATTTCCCAAAGACACACAGAGGCAGCCTAGGTGGGCATCGAACCAACGACCCGTGTTTACTAGCCTGACAGTCAAATTTCTAAGACGACATTCAAAACATCAGAGATTTTACTTCTCGTAAAGTATGAATAAAGACGAGAATGTCACACATGGTAAAAATGGATACAATAAGGTAGCGGCGCCAAAAATCTTAAGTTTTGTGAAGAAAACAAAAGAAAACAAAAACTGATATATCATGACTTTTGTATACTTCGGAAAAATTTCATGGACAAAACGAGGCAATGTGCAGAGATAATCTTGAGATAACATCTTTATAAACTTAGGCAATCTGCAATTTTGGGCAAATAGTGCAATCATTAATTATTTTACACTTTTGTTGTTTTCTAGTGGATCATGTCAGGCTCAGTGAGTTCAAATGTTGCCGTTACATGCAAGGTTCACTGAATTCAAACGTTTGCCATTACATGTAAAGTTCACTGACTTAAAATGTTTGCTGTTACAAGTAAGGTTCACTGAGTTCAAATGTTTGCCGTTACATGTAAGGTTCACTGAATATAAATATTTTCAGTTACATTAAGGAAGAGTTTGAATACGAAGACGAAACTTCACAGTTCCAAGTCTATCTGGCATATTGTGACAAACAGTTGATTTAATATGGTCGTATGATCGCTATTGTTACGTATTTAGTTTCTATCGTTAAAATAGGAAAATACGGAAGAGTTTGAATACGAAGACGGAACATCACATTTCCAAGTCTATCTCGCATGTTGTGACAAACAGTTGATTTAATATGGTCGTATGATCGCTATTATTATGTATATAGTTTCTTTTGTTAAGAATAGAAAATACATGTACTAATCAGCACATGTGATTTTGGTCTATCAATACAGCAGACGTCACAAAATCGCATAGGTTAAACAAAGCTAGAACCGGCCGGATCATGTCAACATTCGAACAGTTAAACAAACGAATACATCCATTGCATTTCTCCACTGCTGGCGTAGCTTTTTTGTAAGTTAATGCGTTACAGCATCACGATTCGCAGAACCTGGATAGCATATAAAGTGTTTTATGTATTTTCCTGTCCTGTCGTTTTCATGAATGCCTTTTAAATGCAGCGTGGGGTATAAGTCTCAGTGCAACTGAAAAACACCAGTAATTTATCTCCCATAGATAGCTTGAGTAATTTTGAAAACAAACTAAATGATAGTTGCAGATAGGTAAGTCTGTAGTACATGACCCACTAGGAATTTGTGAAGTCGGCAGTGTCACATCAGTTTGCTACCCTTTTAAGTGTATTATAAATCACTGACCTCTCGCATTAGCTTCCCGCAGTGCAATCCTGATTTCGTCGAGTTTGTTTCGCTTTTTAAAAGCGTGCGAATTTAGACTCCCATATGAATCGAATGCGTCTCACTAAGCATTCAGAAATAATTAATCTCTCCCCTTGTATTAATAAAACTTTCTTTACCTTTCAAAAAAGCCCGTGTATATTAAAATTTTGTACCATTTGTATATATCAAGCGCAACTAATCGTATAATCGAGTTTCCTGTGACCTTTCCCAGCTCATTTTAGATATCTGGATAGTAATGTTGGGGTGTGGGCCAGAACATATTCCCTACTGAAAACAGAATTGCTGAATTATAAGGACATCGCATTAATCAGTGGCTAGCAACATAAAGTGACATTGTATCGAACCATACCTGTGTGATGTCGACACTTATAATAGTTATCCTCTCAAACATGACAATTAACAAAAAAATTGGTAACTTAAATTAACCGAACAGTAAATTTTTCCATACAGCATTTCTTATTCACATGATCACCAAATTTCGCGGCATCCGTATTGAGATAGCAACCGCACTTTTCCCTTCAAAGGTTGCCTGTGTCACGTCCTCCTTTTGCCTCTGGCATCTTGACCGTTCCAATGGCCTCAGAGGTTAGAGCGTACGCCTCGGATGCGGTCGATCGCGAGATCGAAGCCCGGCCGAGTCATACCAAAGGCTTATAAAGAAAGGTACTAGCAGCTGCCTCGCTAGTCGCTCAGCATTAAGAGGATAGTGTTAGGACTGGTCGGCCTGGTGTCAGGATAATGTGACTGGGTGGGACATATGCTACATGCCTGCGGCATGATGCCCCAGTGCTAGACCTAACTATAAACTGCCACACTGAAAAATTCTTAAAGCTACGTTAAAAATCCAAATCACACACACACACACACACACACACACACACACACACACAAACACACACACTGACATCGATGAAAGGTAGGCAACGATATTTCGACCACGTGGCCATGCAATGAAAGAAATCGAAAAGTTCTTTGTCTAGATTATAAACGCTTAAAGTGGTTATTGCGTCGGTTCATTAAAGAGACAAAACATAATTGTATTTTTATTAATGAGAAAGATGAATATTCCACTTATCGATATCTCAGTAGAAGCGGTTCGGTACAATGTCAATTAATTTTGCTAGCCTCTGTGTTACGTATATGTAATTAAATTGCTTGTGTGTAAGTTTTAAAAATTTTTTTTATTTTATTTTTGTTTCATTACATTTTATTGTAATGGTTATTTCCATGGGATTCGAAATTCTTTTTCAGTAATTCGATATTTTCTTTTAGTAAATGTTGTTTATCTAAGACGTCAAACGTGCTACATGAGAATTATTTTTAGTTAACCTAGTTCGTCTTGGGTTGGAAAGTTCGTAAACAGTAAGTTAAGATGATTGGTCAGTATCATTGCCATACTTTGCTTACGTGATCACCATGTGTAAACAACGTTTTTTTATAGTTGGTTCTTAATTGGGCTACACGGGCGTACGTGATACATGTCTTGTAGTAAGAGACCACATGACCCATCTCGCGAGACTGAAATGATTTTTTGGGGGTTTTAATACGCATTCTTAATATTTTTCTGTCAGAGTCGTTTTAACATCTCGAAGGAACAAGGTGGGTTTTTTTTATTGTTGCCAGATTGTTTGTTTTTCATCTGTTTTTTGGATTTAATAATTTATTCTCCTGGAAACTCAACAATTTGACTTTTTTTATGAAACATTCTGAAAGATATTCATGGAAATTTATTCTGGAATTATTCGGAAACAAAAGCTGTGATTCAAGTGAGGAATTGTTGATATTCGTACATGGACCACATCTGACGTCATCGCCTTCCATATTTCTATGTCGTCGAGATTCGAACATGGATTCTAATAGAACTATTTAGTGATAGGACTTGTATTTTTCATTCTTATGATTATATTTTGGATTATATTCACAAACGTTAAGTCATATTTACCAATTTTTACATTGTTGTCTAGGGAAATAAATTATTTTGTTAAAATATACAAAGCTTGTTGACTTCACTTTTTTCTTTGTTACTGAGTACGAGCCCTTGTCACGTAACAAAGAAAATTGGGGGCTCGTCCGGGATATATGAATTTTGGTTAAATATTTCAGAAAATTGTTTCTTGAAATTTAGATTCCCCATGTTTCTAAATCTTAAGTACTATTTTACATTTTGTGTCAAATCTTAAGTGAAAACAACAGTCTTTCATTTACAATGTCATCAAAGTGAAAATATTTCTTTCTAATCCAACTCAGGAGCAGTTGGATAGTCTGAAAAAAAACGAGTTGCTTTAACTTGCCAGAAAGTACGATCTTTCTGAAGCAAAATCGTCCTTGACGAAACAAGAAAGTAAAAATATTTTGATCCAATATTTGGTGGGGAAAAATATTTTTGATAAAAGTGTTTTGGCATCTGTCAGTAAGTCTATGACAGACACTGACATTAAAGTAATGGAATTAAAAATGAAATATAAGATGGAAGTAGAGTTAAGGTAGCTCGAGCTTCAGAAAGAAGAAAAAGAGAAACAAATGCAGTTGCAATTTGAAGAGAAGCAATTGCAAATCCAGTGTGAAGAAAAGGAGAGAGAGAGAAGGAGACAGGAGAGGGAGAAAGATAAACAATTACAATTTGAAAAAGAGGAGAAAGAGAGACAATTACAATTTGAGAAAGAGGAGAGAGAGAGACAGGAGAGGGAGAAAGATAAACAGTTACAATTACAAAGAGAGAAGGATGACAGGGAATTTCAACTTAGAATGAAAGAATATGAGCTGGCAAGTGGCAAGCACGATTCCACTTCACATAGACATTCAAGTTTTGACATTACAAAAAATATTAGGGTAGTTCCCCCTTTTAGAGAAAAAGAAGTAGACAAATATTTTCCTCGTTTTGAAAAAGTTGCGGAAAATTTGAAATGGCCAAGGGAGTATTGGACTCAGCTACTACAATGTGTACTAATTGGTAGAGCTAGTGATATTTACCATGCAAAGTCAGTACAACAAAGTTCTATGATTTGGTTAAGGAGTGCATTTTAAAGGGTTATGCGTAAGTCCCTGAGGCTTATCGGCAAAAATTCAGGAACTATAGAAAAGAAGCTGGACAAACTTATGTCGAATTTGCAAGAGAAAAAGAACAGTTATTTGAGAGATGGTGCTTAGCCCAGAAAGTTGAACATGATTATGAAAATATCAAACAACTTGTGTTACTTGAAGAGTTTAAGAACTGTGTCCATGGTGACATTGGAATGTATCTTGAAGAGCATAAGACTGAAACCTTGGAAAATGCTGCTCTTGCTGCCGATGAGTACTCCTTAACTCATAAAGTTCCTGTTGTAGGCAAATCATTCACTCAGCAATCTACTGGTAGAAAGGTATTTCAGCCCAATACGACTCCTCCTAAAACTCAGTCTGGCACAAATTCTAAAAATCAAGCTTCTGATAAACTTGATTCAAAATCCTTGTCTCTGCCTACGTGTACCTATTGCAAGAAAAAAGGGCACGTCATTTCTGATTCCTTCAAGTTTAAATATAGGCATCAGAATCAAGATAAACCTATCCCAAATGCTCTTATTTCTAAGAGGTCAAGGTCACGGTCATGTATTGAAAGCAATACATTTGTTGGGTCTAATAAACCCCAGTCTGATTTTATTATGGAGAATTATGAACCTTTCATGTCGAAAGGTTCTATATCACTCTTGGGTGATTCGGCCAATCCTATCCCTATTAAAATTTTAAGGGATACAGGAGCTTCTCAGAGTCTTTTAGTGTCAGGTATTTTGCCTTCTTCCGAGAAGTCCTGTTCTAATGAGAGTGTTCTCATTCAGGGAGTAGAGTGCGGCTTTGTTAATGTTCCTCTCCATTCTGTAAATTTGTCATCAGACTTAGTTTCAGGACCTTTGACAGTCGGTATAGTGTCTAACTTACCAGTTGAGGGCATTCATTTGTTGCTAGGCAACGACCTAGCTGGAGACAAGGTTGTGGTTAATCCACTTGTAACTGACAAGCCTTCCTTGGATCAGAAACTTGATCCAATTGAAAAAGAATACCCTGAGCTACACCCAGCTTGTGCAGTAACCAGAGCTATGTCAAAGAAAGCTCTTGAGAATGATTTTGATAAGGAAAATATTCCTTTAGCTGACACATGTATTGGTCAGGCTTTTGATGAGGTCACTTTCACTTCTAATTTGGATCAATCTGGTGGTATTGATCACAGTGATCCTCTTTTAAATACTCATTCTCTTTTATCTGATCAGGATGATAAACGACAATCACTTGTCGTCGAACAGGAAAAAGATCACGAGATCTCCTGTTTGTTTCAGAGGGCTATTAGTGAAACTGATGTAACTGAAGTAACTGTCTGTTATTTCATTAAAAATGGAATTCTTATGAGAAAATGGAGACCTCCCGAGGTACTTGATGGTGACGAGTGGTCAGTGAACTATCAGATTGTAGTTCCAAAATCTTACAGAGAGGAAATACTTAGTCTGGCCCATGAAACTCCTCTGGCTGGTCATTTAGGGATAAATAAAACTTGTAACAAGATCTTGGCTCACTTTTATTGGCCAAAAATCAAAAGTGATGTTTGTAAATTTTGTAGATCTTGTCATACTTGTTAAATGGTAGGAAAACCCAATCAGAAGATACCTAAGGCTCATCTGCAACTTATTCCTGCATTTGACGAACCATTTAGCAGAATTATGGTAGACTGTGTTGGTCCGTTACCTAAGACAAAGTCATACAACCAATATTTGTTGACCATTATGTGTGCGTCACAAGATTCCCAGAGGCAATTCCTCTGAGGAATACTATAGTAAAAGCTTTGATAAAGCTTATTACTCAGTTTGGCCTTCCCAAATCTGTCCAATCAGGTCAAAGGTCACATTTCATGTCTGGACTTTTCCAGCATGTTATGCTTGAATTTGGCACTCCGCAATTCAAGTCAAAAGTGAAACTATGGTTTCACAAAACTTTACTTGAGAGAACATTTGAGTCCTGTAATAGAGTTCATTCTCTCTTGTTCATTCTACAAAATTTTCTTCAATTTAGATTTTACGGCCCTTACAAAGTAAAGAAGAAAATGAATGAGTTCAATTATTATAGTATTCTCATCTAAATAAATTAATGGAGTACTAGTATATTGAAAGAGATAGCCAAATAAATCATACAATTAATTTAGTTGTACCTGTCCCACTAACTGAGGATTTAACTGAAGAAATTCAATTGGACACCGTTGAACTTGGAGCAAAAAATCTTCGGAATTCGGAAATTATGAAAGATCTAGACCAGAAACTTTTACATTTGCAACAACAAGAAAGAAATGAACTTAAACAGTTATTATTCGAATATGAGCACTTGTTTCCAGATATTCCTACGAGGACAAACAAAATTTTTCTTGACGTTGAAATTGTAGATTCAAAACCTGTGAAACAAAACCCATACAGGATGAACCCTCTCAAACAGGAATACTTGAAAAAGGAAATTCAGTATTTGCTGGAGAACAATTTCATAGAGCCCAGTAAAAGTGATTGGAGTTCACCATGCATACTTGTTCCGAAACCGGATAAAACTTTCCGTATGTGCACTGATTATAGGAAGGTGAATAGCGTGACAAAAACAGATTCATTTCCATTACCAAGGATCGATGATTGTATTGATAAAATTGGAAATACCAAGTACGTCACCAAATTTGACCTTCTGAAAGGATTTTGGCAAATTCCACTTACGGAAAGAGCGAAAGAAATTTAGGCGTTTATGACTCCAGATGGACTCTATCAATATAAAGTAATGCCGTTTGGGATGAAGGGTTCTCCAAGTACCTTTCAACGCTTGATGAATATGATTACTTCCGGTCTAGATAATTGTGATGCTTATATTGATGATGTCATCATCTACAACGACACCTGGAAAGGACATCTAGCCACGATTCGAAAATTCTTTGAAAGACTCACTGATGCAAATTTGACAATCAATTTATCTAAAAGTGAGTTTTGCCGTGCTCGTGTAACTTTTCTAGGACATATTGTGGGACATGGTCAAGTTAAACCTATAGATGCTAAGGTCAAGGCTATCTCTGATTTTCCTGTGCCTGTCAGTAAAAAGCAACTGATGCGATTTTTGGGTATGGCCGGATACTATCGAAAGTTTTGTTCCAATTTTTCCAATATTGCTGAACCTCTGACAGATTTGTTAAGTAAGAGAAACAAGTTTCTCTGGACCGAAAAATGTCAGGAAGCTTTCGATAGGTTAAAAGCCATACTCAGAAGTGCGCCGGTTCTAACAGCTCCAAATTTCAATCAGTCTTTTAAATTATCTGTGGATGCAAGTGATATTGGGGTTGGAGCAGTATTGATTCAAGAAGATAGAAATGGTATTGATCACCCAGTGTGCTATTTCTCTAAGAAATTAAATAAGCATCAAAGAAATTACTCAACAGTCGAGAAGGAATGTTTGGCTCTAATATTGGCATTACAACATTTTGAAGTTTACATTAGCTCAGCTCCTTCTCTGGCTGTTGTATATAGTGATCACAACCCTCTTACTTTCATCGACAAGATGAAAAATAAAAATCAAAGATTATTAAGGTGAAGTTTGTTTTTGCAAGAATATAATCTCAACATCAGACACATCAAAGGAAAAGACAATTTGATTGCAGATGCACTTTCCCGTGTATAGAAATATTATTTCATACACACTTTATATAATTCATAAGAATTTTCTTATGCAATTTTGTTTACCTCATGTATAATTTACATATGGTAATAAAGAAAGCTTTATTATATAAATCTTTCTTTTGTCTTTATGGGTGGAAGTGTTACGTATATGTAATTAAATTTCTTGTGTGTTAGTTTTAAAATTCTTTTTTATTTTATTTTTGTTTCATTACATTTTATTGTAATGGTTATTTCCATGGGATTCGAAATTCTTTTTCAATAATTCGATATTTTCTTTTAGTAAATGTTGTTTATCTAAGACGTAAAAAGTGTTACATGAGAATTATTTTTAGTTATCCTAGTTCGTCTTGGGTTGGGAAGTTCGTAAACAGGAAGTTAAGATGATTGGTCAGTATCAAGGCCATACTTTGCTTACGTGATCACCATGTGTAAACAACGTTTTTTATTATTGGTTCTTAATTGGGGCTACACGGGCGTGCGTGATACATGTCTTGTAGTAAGAGACCACATGACCCATCTCGCGAGACTGAAATGATTTTTTGGGGGTTTTAATACGCATTCTTAATATTTTTCTGTCAGAGTCGTTTTAACATCTTGAAGGAACAAGGTGGGGGTTTTTTTTATTGTTGCCAGATTGTTTGTTTTTCATCTGTTTTTTGGATTTAATAATTTATTCTCCTGGAAACTCAACAAGTTGACTTTTTTTTATGAAACATTCTGAAAGATATTCATGGAAATTTATTCTGGAATTATTCGGAAACAAAAACTGTGATTCAATTGAGGAATTGTTGATATTCGTACATGGACCACATCTGACGTCATCGCCTTCCATATTTCTATGTCGTCGAGATTCGAACATGGATTCTAATAGAACTATTTAGTGATAGGACTTGTATTTTTCATTCTTAGGATTATATTTTGGATTATATTCACAAACGTTAAGTCATATTTACCAATTTTTACATTGTTTTCTAGGACAATAAATTATTTTGTTAAAATATACAAAGCTTGTTGACTTCACTTTTTTCTTTGTTACTGAGTACGAGCCCTTGTCACGTAACATCTGTGTTTAAAGCGACTACCCTAGCCCGATAAACCAACACCCCAAATCTTGTTGATACTGCTGGGCAATGTGTGGGTATGATGTCACCTGTTCATTAAAATGTGCTATTTTGCTGCATGCAAATCTTTCCGGACAAACCTGGGTACTCTTTAGACACATACCGCTAATTGGTAACAGCCATATCAAGCGCGAAATTTAAAACGGCCACAGGACAGAGGGTTGTGCTGTTCCAGGTGGATTTACAAATCACCAAACATATGTTTTGCTCCGGAAATATAATGTACATGCCACCAAGAGAACCCTTCAGCCGACGGTAGCTCTACAGCCGCGAGAAATACCGGTAAGCGTATAAAATGTACACCAATGTGTGTTGACAAGATTTGCTGTACATTTGTGCATCGTTTAACGAATAGGTGATATCAGCCCCTAAACCGTCAATCAGTATTATCAGGGGTGAGGGGCTGATTTATCGGCCTACGACTACCCATGCTGCTATAGCGTGGCGAATTCCATGTTTTCGATAGGTAACACGCTCTGACCTCAGACCTCAACATAAACAATCCAGATATCTAAAACGGGGTGGGAAGGGTCAGAGGAAACTCAAATATCAGTCGTAAACCACCAAGTTGAAGTAGCTTTGCTTGAAACTGTACGATTCTTGCTACCGGTCACTATGATCGTACACTCATTATTTATCATTACAAGACGAAAGAACACTTGGATGTTGGCAAGGAGACTAATTATTACATGATATTTAAAAATTTTAAGAATAAAAAATGTCTTTGTAAAAAATGGTTCTCACAGATGATGTCAAAGCTACAATTAGTGTGAAAACTGCGGAATTTCTGGGAAAGCTGCAAAATTGATTCAGTAATCAGCTTTAATGCCTATAACATTTCTTTCCTCTTTAATGGCAGTTGTCTCTATTTTTTCTGTATGTGCTTTAATTACGAAATATTCCCTTTTAAACTGACACAAATTATGCTAACTCGCTATGTTTCAATCACTATCGTCGTGCCTTTGGATCTACCAACATCATAATATGTAACATGTTTGTGCTTGCTGTCGTTCTTTACTGTTCTCTAGCGCAAATCTGCACTAAATGCACAAGGAAGCCCAAAACAGCAGAATGAGTGGTTAAACCAATCCACTAAGTGATACAGACAAAGTCCAGACAAGCTGATCGTATTAATTTTATCATCTCAATATGAAAATTGATCTGTCTGATAGGGCTGTCAAAATACCTGGCTGGCTGGTGTGTGCATTTTGTAGAAACTGGACTACTGTAACTACCAAGTTGATAGGATAGTTCAAATGCACCTCTACAAATTTCGTATAAAATAGGTTTGGCCGCTATCCTTTTCACTCTCTACGGACCTGAATTGTCTTAATACATCTCACTGGTGTAGGATGAATAGTCAATCAATGAGGAATAACAACTTATGTTTTAACTCTTTGAAAGCAGCATCTATTTGATATCGCTAAAAAATACAGAAGTTTATATAGTCCGTAGGAGTTCTTTGAATTTAGCATTTAATGATGTTTCAATAAAAATATGGTGTTGGTAAACTACCAACTAAGCTGTACAGATACATGCACAAAAAACGTTGATTATAAATCTTGCACTAAATAAGGAATCCGCCCGTTCTGTTAAAACAGTTATCTACAGTAAATTTAACTTTACCAACGACAATAATGTTATAAAGCGAATAAGATGCATATTTGTGACAAAATTGGCAGTGCGCGTGCTGTGACGCCTATTCTTCTCGTAATTGCCTACGACACGATGAAATACACCTTTCTCTATTTCCTCTTTTTTTTTTTTTTTTTTGTTTTTTATGTTTCTTTGTTAGGGATTGGGGGTTGGTGGGTTGTTGTTATTGGTTGACTGGTTATTTCTTTGGGAGAAATCTACTGCTATCTTTATGTACACTTAAATCTGGCGCTAAAACGCTAAAACACTCTTTGCAACACGCGAACAAATGTACCGTTATGCTTGATTATGGATCTCGAAACAAAATTCAAAGGACAACGGTTGATGTGTTTTCCACGAAGGTTGTTTTTAATATAAATGGGGTTACATGTAGACCATGCAAGGAAATCAGTCAACCTGATTTCCATGCGACAGTTTTAGTTTTACAAGTATCAATGTACGTACGAATAAATATGCACTACTTCTCGATTCAGTGAAAACTCCTCCATGAACAAAAAATAAGTATTTGAGTGTAATAAACCTGAATGGAGAGACAGACAGACAGACAGACAGAGAAAGAGAGTAATGTAGGAGACTTATATTATACATAAAGAGAGTGAAAAACAAGGTGAAATTTTATTTTATTACGGCGATTTGCTGACCTGATGCTATCATTGAAATAAATGTCAATATTTTGTCGACTGAGAGAATTTACGAATCATGGAATGTGATAAAAGCTAAACAGCGATGCTGCTGCCATGAAGAAACTGTACAAGACTCCCGGAATTAAAACCGAAGTGAAACTATGTAAGGAAAACCATGACAGCTTCTCTGAATGAGGCTAATTAAGTTAATCTATGTTGTTGTTGTTTTTTTTTTCAAACCTGGCCTTGTGCAGGATGGTATATTATTCTACAATTGATGCATACAGACAGCTGAAAACAATACACACAAATTCTTAGTGCAAGTAAGTATTGATGCTAATTCGTCGGAAAATTTAGAATATATCACCCAAAGTTCTTTTTTTTCCCAAAGGATTGTTCTAAGAAGAAACATACTTTAATGAAATAATAATACAGATGAAAATACGTACAATTTAAACCAAACGCAGTCTTGAGAGGACACACACACACACACACACACACACACACACACTGTATTTACCAGGTCAGACATCCTGAACGTTGCTTTATTCAACAGTTAGATATTCCACAAATGAAAACAAAAAGTTTCTGCAGTATTTGCATGTTGTAACAAAATCAGTGATCTCGTCTCTCTTTGGAAAGGAATAAAGCTCATAGAAATGATAAGGCCCTATTTCTTCCAATGCAGCTGAAGCCGTGTGACCTTCTTCATTTGCGACACTTAACATATTACACAGGTTTGTGGGCTTCTACATGTGCCACTTACCATATTAGACAGCTGTATGGGCTTTTTCTTGTGCCATTTACCATATTAGACAGCTGTATGGGCTTTTTCTTGTGCCATTTACCATATTAGACAGCTGTATGGGCTTCTACGTGTGCCAATTATCATATTAGACAGCTGTATTAGGACAGAATTTTTGAGTAAAAGTAATAACGTTGAAATTTTCTCTGAATTGTATTAAGACTAATTTTTCATTGGATCATATCGAAAGTAATTTACACTAAAATATATTGAGAGTAATATTAGTTATTTTCCTATTACAACTATATACTATTTTAATAAAGATTGCGCCCTTACAAGCAAGTGCAAATCCCCCCTCCCGTATTATACATTTTGTTTCTGTATGCCAAGTCAGCAAAACTTCGTGACCAGATTCTTAACATTTTTTTCTGACTGAGTAAGATATAAGACTTAGCGTTTGTCAGAAACAAAATAGCTGATGAAGCAAATTCTGACGTAAGCGAAACACACTCGCTTCCATTAGAATAGACAGGAGCCTTCTTCTGGTTCGAGACGGACGCACACAGGCCCAAACACTTTGGCCAGGAGCATGTTCAAATCAGTATAAATAACGAAGCGCAGCCTGTGTTAATCAGTCCGTTCCGTCCAAGAATCAAAAGGTTTCGTTCGTCTTTCTTACAGCGATTCCCGCTACCTCTTGCATCTCCAAATTCCCCAGATGTATCCGTATGTACACCATTATGCGTGACACCTTCATCTTTAAGAGAGCCCGAACTTTCTTCTCTCTCTCTCTCTCTCTCTCTCTCTCTCTCTCTCTCTCTCTCTCTCTCTCTCTCTCTCTCTCTCTCTCTAATCATGGGCAAAGACATCTCTTAAGGTTACTAGTATTTTCTTCTCATAGCAGGGAATGAGAAGAAGGTTAGGATATGATACAAACGTTCTTTTCATAAAAGCAGTATGGGCTTTTTCATGTGTCAGTTAGCATATTAGACGGCTTTATGGGCTTCTACATGTGACATTTAGCATATTACACAGCCGTGTGGGCTTCTACATGTGGCAGTTAGCATATTACACATCTTTGTGGGGTTCTTCATGTGTCAGTTAGTATATTGGATAGTTGTATGCACTTCTTCATAGGCTAGTTCTTCATGGACCAGCCAGTATATTAGATAGTTGTGTGAACTTCTCTATGTCACAATTAGCATATTACACATCTGTGTGTGCTTCTTTAAGTACCAGTTAGAGTACTCGATAGTTGTGTGGACTTCTTCATGCGCCAGTCAGCATGTTAGGTGGTTCTGTTGATTTCAGCATGTATCAGTTGGTATGTTAGACATTGTGTGTACCTCTTCAGGTACCAGCTTGTTTTCGTGTTAAACAGTTAGACAGTTGTATGCACTTCTTTGTGTGCCAGTTTTCATGTTAAACAATTGTGTGGACTTCTTCATCTGCCAGTTAATGTATTAGATAGTTGTGTTGACTTCTTCATGTGCCTGTTAGCATATTAGATAGTTGTGTTTATTTCTGCATGTGCCCGTTAGCATATTAGATAGTCATGTTGATTTCTACATGTGCCTGTTAGCATATTAGATAGTTGTGTTGATTTCTTAATGTGCCTGTTAGCATATTAGATAGTCGTGTTGATTTCTACATGTGCCTGCTAGCATGTTAGATAGTTGTGTTGACTTCTTCATGTGCCTGTTAGCATATTAGATAGTTGTGCTGATTTCTACATGTGCCTGTTAGCATATTAGATAGTTGTGTTTATTTCTGCATGTGCCCGTTAGCATATTAGATAGTCATGTTGATTTCTACATGTGCCTGTTAGCATATTAGATAGTTGTGTTGATTTCTTAATGTGCCTGTTAGCATATTAGATAGTCGTGTTGATTTCTACATGTGCCTGCTAGCATGTTAGATAGTTGTGTTGACTTCTTCATGTGCCTGTTAGCATATTAGATAGTTGTGCTGATTTCTACATGTGCCTGTTAGCATATTAGATAGTTGTGTTGATTGATACATGCGCCTGTTAGCATATTAGATAGTTGTGTCGATTTCTACATGTGCCTGTTAGCATATTGGATAGTTGTGTTGATTTCTTCACGTGCCAGTTTTCATGTTAGTTGTGTTGGCTTCTTCATGTGCCGGTTTTCATATTAGACAGTTGTGTGGACTTCTTCGTACTGGTTAGCATGTTAGATACTCGTGCGGATTTCGTCATGTGCCTGATAACATGTTAGAAAGTTGTGTAGATTCCTTCATATGCCAGTATTCATATTAGACAGTTGTTTGGACGTCTTCATGTGCCAGTTTTCTTGTCAGATACGTGTGTGAACTTCTTCATGTGCCAGTTTTCATGTTACACTGTTGTGTGGACTTTGCGTTTATCGGTTAGCATATTAGATAGTTGTGTAGATTTCTTCCTGTGCCTGTTAGCATGTTAGATAGTTGTGTTGATTTCATCATGTGCCAGTTTTCATGTTGGATAATTGTGTGGATTTCTTCGTGTACCAGTTTTCATATTAGACTGTCGTGTGGTCTTCGTGTTTGCCAGTTAACGTATTGGATAGCTAACTTTATGTGCTTTTTAGCATGTTAGTTGTGTGGATTTTTCGCCTGCTAGTATATTAGTTAGGCGTCTTGTGCATATTAGCATGTTAGATAATTATGTGGCGTTTGTCTTGTGCATATTAGCACGTTATATGATTGTGTGAATTTGTATGTGTTTGATAGAATGTTAGATAATTGTGTGGATTTCGTCGTATATCCGTTAGCATGTTATATAATTGTGTGGATTTCGTCATGTGCCCGTTAGCATGTTAGATAATGGTGTGGTCTTCTTAATTTGTCTGTTAGCATATTAACAGTCTGTGTGGATTTCTTCCATGGACGTCCGCAAGAATGTTTCCCGGTGAGTGGTGGAGTGGGGGCAAAACCAAAAAGAACAGATTATTATATGATGACAAGGCTTACTGGTACGGATAACACCATACGTTGCCTGTAATTGAGATACTTCAAACTGATGGTTAGCGATGGGTTTACTTTGGAATTTGACATTTTTACAAAATGATTACTGTAAATGAAGGAAAATGATGGACATTTATCTCCAGTAACAGTCTGCCAGAAGATGGAATAGCAAGACTGAATCATAGAAATGGGTATTGTGTGACCTATTTTATTTTAGGAGCTCAAGTTCAAAACAATACATATAGCACACATTTAATTATTCAACGTTATGCCTCGTATGAAAACATCATAATAAAATTCCATTCATGTTCATGGATTACCCAGCATTGTTTTATTTTCAAGGGTGTAAATCGAGTTTGCAGAAACAACAAAGCATTTCTTGGACGAAGAAGAAAAGAAACACGTCAAAAACACGGAACTCAGAAATGAAATGTAAGCAATTTGGACATGGATCACCGTTGTATCTGGCTCTAAGATATACCATAGAATGCATAATACGGGTAATAAATTATTCTACGTTAAACAAGGTACACACCTGCAGATGACATAAAAGAAAATACAGATGCACTCCGTTTATTATGTGTTCGATGCTCAGGTAAACATTAAAAACAAAGAGATTCCAGTGCAGCTTTAAATGTGTGCCAATCAAATAATCGGACGATAAAATAGACAAAAAGATTTCCGGTGGTGGTATTTTTAGTAAGTGTGACAAAAATATCATACAGTAACACATGCTATTATGCCAGCTTCATTATATATAAAATGATTCTATTTGACTTGTCGTATGACACGCAATGAAATCCTTCCGTCGAATTAGTTTTACAAATCAACGAAATTCTACTTTATAATTTAATAGGAGAGTTATAGGTTTATGAAATAAAACCAAAACGTGGCTTACAAAAACATTTGTGAATTGTGAAGGCGTTTATTTAACTTATGCACCGCTTTTTGAGCTTGACGAAGAGCATTTTCATCTTCTGAGAAACAGTCACCATATGTAAAAGCAATACTAAATAAGAAAACTGTAACGCTCAATAGATGTAAAAGCAATACCTAAAACAAAACGAACAGTTTATGCTCAACAGACGTATAAGCAATACTTGAATAGGAATATTTTATGCTAAACAGGTTTTTAAAAAAATACCTAACTAATAATATTTTTATACAATTTCCCTACCTCCCTCTTATGCAAGATACATTTCCATTTTCGATGTGTAGTTGCACATTTCCTAAACATCATTACTGTTTCTTTTTAAGTTATTTACCTATAATTTCCATCGATCACGTTACATGAAAAGTGACAAACCCTTTTTGCAAACCATTTGCTGAGTCTGAAAGAATACGATGTCGTATGCAATCGTTGTTGGTAGCCAACTTTAAAATACATACTTATGTGTTTTGACTTCGGTGGTTACCCTATACAATATGCTGAAAAAATTTGACTCCACCCAATCTATATGGTTTGTGAAGACTCTTTTATTATGACGAACTGTCAAGCCGGTTCAATGAATATATTTTGAATCAGTAACACAGCCATGTCATTCCTTTCATAATCTGTAATGCATGGGTAAAGTTTAGTCGTCAGTAGAGAAAACAAAGTACGAAAACTGACTGGCACCATTTATCTCGGACAGAGTTCCATTTCTTACGTTCTCAATTTTATTTTCTTTTCAAGAAGTGGCACAAATTGTCATATTCTGCCGGTTGAACTTGTTAGATCCAACTTTAAGTTTGTGTGCATGTGCCCCCATTCCTTTCACAGTTAACCCGTTCAGGATAAACTTCTTACCCACAGTTTCTCTTTACCTTTTTTTTTTTAATTTTAACGGAATCTGTTGTCACTCTGGTGATTAATTTATAATAACCTTACTGGAATCTTATGCTGTTCCTTTGACATGACAAGACGGCCTATATACAATAAATATTCGAAGCCATTCTTAAAATGGGAATTAATGTTCGTGAAAGTATTGCCTCATTTACATAACGACAAAAAATGACCCCTAGGAATATTTTGTGCACTATATCTGCAAAAAGATCCAAATATTGTCTTTTTATGTGTATTTTTTATTTAAAAAAATCTCAATTCTCTCATTAGACTGTTCATATTCTTTAAAAATTTCGCTCTTGGACATCAGTTCACACAAGTACAAGCTGAGTTAGTTATGATACAATGATTTATGGGTAGATTCATGGCAGGTGGCATTTTATTTATAAAAAAAAAAAAAAACCACAGCTCTGTGTCAGTTGCGTTAAGCTACCAACGAGACTAGATAATTTAATGCGACGAGTATGTCATGGAGAGTCATTGCAATCTCAATTTAAAAGTCATGGGGTATTTCTCAAAAAAAAGATTGACCTAAAATTTGAACTGATATACCGATTATATACAGTTTTAGGAAAAATAAAATAGTGAGACGCTTGCAAATATTCAAACGTGAACAGAAAATAAATTTTTGTTCAGAAATTCCAGAATTTGTAGCGTTTTAAGGCATTTGTCTGAAAATTGTAATGAACATAATGAATTCCGTTTCGATGAATACTTAATGGTAAAATATATACGTAACGCACCAATGACTGAGTATCATGAGCGATATCTTGGTTACTGTATTATTACAGCACACTTTCGGTACACAATGTCGAATGAAATCTCGTTCCTCGAAACTAAAGTTGTAAGTAAACAAATCGTAATAGCAATGTTTAGTAAGGATGATAATGAATGCATGTATTTAGCGAAGCTTAAAGTTTCTCTTTTTCATAGCTTAAGAGCTCTCCGTAGGACAAGATGTCTCTTCAAGACCTGCTTTAATAAGAAAAAAGCTGCATCCTCTTTTAAAATTGCAAACATATCGAGATAAAAATGCAGTTATAGATATTTTTGATTCAATTTAAGTTCGTTGGTTCCAATATTATTAACTTTTCGTGTTTTTTTTTTTTTTTTTTTTTTTGTTTTTTTATTTTTTTTATTTTTTTGTTTCGTTCTGCCTTAGTAAAATAACAAGACAACAGTTATCCTAAAAATACACCATTTATCTAGCATTTGGGGTCATGTCGTTGCAAGGTACGGTTTTGCTCAGTTCTACATAAACGAATGATATATCATCGTTTCATGTTCAACAAAACTGTTTCAATTTGTCAAATATTAATGGTTGATCATATCTGCACGCCCTTGACATTTAAACTGCCTGTTGTCTTAAGTGGATCAAAATTCCACCCTTTGTCAGCTGGGAAGCGTCCCTTACATACGTATCGTCACTACCAGTAATGGACGCACCAGGGGTCTAATATCTGAACAGAAGCATGGAGCGGAAACGCGCGGAAAAACCTCGGTTGTTATAATGTATCATGGCAAAAAGCAATAAATTACGGCTGCAGATCAAACTCCCATGGAGGAAAGGTATGCTAAACTGATTCCAAGATATTCTACCCGTTTAATCGTAGTTCTATATACATTTATCATTTTACTACGAACATTTTTAAAATGAGAAATGATGTCCTATAAGCAACTGAAGTTTTTTCGGACAAGACAGTCTACCTATGTATGTATCTGCTTACGTACGTACGTACGTATGTATGTACGCACGTATGTATGTATGTATGTATATATGTATGTATGTATGCATGTATGTATGTATGTATGTATGTATGTATGTATGTATGTATCCTTTCTTCCTATTGGCATGCATCCTTCTGTATGCCGTTATTTCTTTCAGAAGTATTCGGAGTGAGCGTGTATTTAGATGACATTTAATCGCTTCGTCGCCATACGAGTGTGCCTGCTACCCATGAATGTCTGTATCCACGACTAAGTTTAATTCTTTTTTAGGTGATGCGCGCCTAGTCGAGAGTATATGAGGGTAGGTGCAGGCACGGAAGCCGAAATGTGCCATACTCGTATACATGCATAAAGATTCACACGCACAATAAATCTATCCTGTAGTGCATATTCATTCGTGTCTCTGTTTCTCGTAGCTGAAATTATCGTACTGTTGGTATATAAGCCTTTTCAGGACTATTGGAAGATCAGCACACTCGACTGTTGGAAGATCAGCACACTCGACTGTTGGAATTCGTTCGGAATATTCTATACATTTTGACGTGTGATTAGACATTTAGAATTGTTTGGGGTTTAATTCACAATACTGTAAGTTCCTTTTTAATTTTCACTTTGTATTCAGAGGAAATACACTTTTTTTGGTGAATTTTACAAAGTGTGCTGGTTTTGCTTTTCTTCTGATACATATCATTTAAGACCATTCAATCGTAGCGGTATGTATACAAAATATAAATGCACATTGATTTTCACCGAATCAGCAACAATAAATACAGACAAAAGTACTCATTGATATAACAACACTTGATACCTGAATATTCCACTGTTTTATCTCTCACTGAAAACTTATTTTGTATCATATCAATATTGATCAACAGGGAAGCATCCAAACATGACTTACTGAATTTGAACAATATTTTTCTTATGCAAGAATCTCATCGAAAAATATCTCGAATAATGGTGTGCTCGTTCCCGTGTCTGCTATAGGTATGCAAACGCCCAATAATAAATATATATTTACCTTGAAGGATTTTGAAGAATTGCAGGTAGGAGCAAGTCACCTTGTTTGTTTCGTATCGCTATATGAACAAATTTTCTTGTCCATTATTATGGAAGAATATATATATATATATATATATATATATATATAACAACATATATAACCAACACCAACAACAACAACCTTAATAGCCTTATATATACTTCTAACTATATATATATATATATATATATATGCACACACACACACACACACACACACACACTCGCGCAACAATTGCTGCACGCAATTGGAAAGCATGGAGTTATTTTGAGGAATATGATAGTTATTCGCCCTCCATTACCTTAAAAATGCTCCCGTAGTAATTTAACACCTTCGCTTTTCACTGCAATTCCCCGAGGCCGATATATAAAAACGTTATCATACGTCCTTTATCCTTCCTCTCAATTTGGTGCTTGTTTGTTAGACTTTACAGTTCTATTCATGCGTGCTATGCAATAGCCTGTCGTTGCTCTTTAAAGAAGAATGATCAATATCGTATGTAATTTGATCTTTAAGACTCTATTGTACTGAAAATTATTTTTAAAAATATTGAAAATAAATCCATCCGTATCTGGATAGGAATTACATGGATTCTTTTCTCCGCCCAATGCACGGTGCTAATTAATATAGCGAAATTGAGATCTGGTTTGTTTGAACAAGACTGATTAAATTTTTAATGTTCGCTGAAATGGAGTTAAACCTCCTCCACTTAAATTTGGCATCTCTTAACTGGGGACCGCTTTTTTTGACTGGGGGTTTTGTTTGCATTCAATTATATAACCCATCACAACAATGTCAACAGGTAGCTGCTCATACGTACATTATGACAAGGTGTGAAGGTAATTGCGGGTTTAAGATTATCTATGTAATTTCATATTTACCCACATTTTCTGTGTGAAAAGTGTGCCACCCGAAAGGCATTTGGAATATTTTGTAATGTTTGCATGTGTCATTACCTTTGCTCGTACGTAACAGCCAGACACCTGTGCCACTTCAAAAAGAAACTTGAAAGATTCCCAGCATGCCCAGGTTCAAGAGTTAGGTACAGATGTAGAAATGTTCGGACTTAGCTCCAATTAAATTTTGCAGTAACAAGACATTTGTGCCAATGGAAATAAATAGTTTTGTACCGCTTAAACAAGAGAAAATTCTTTTAAAAATTCCAACTTTCTTGTGATCCGACTGCATTTGGAAAATATCGCTCCCACGAGATATTACATTTATGTTAAAGAAACATGGCCAACTACCTAGTTTTAGATGACTGGTATAGAAAATACCGGAGAAATTATAAGATAATTATATCTCATAGTTTAATTTTATTCTGAAACAAGTCAAGATTTTAAGGAAGGAGAGACAAGTTTGTCCAGTATGCTTCTTCAGCCTGTCAATTATCGACTGCTTCTGGCAGTTTAACACCGTTCAGCGAGCGAGAAACAAGTGCAGGACATTGGATTAAAGTCTCCAAAGACACGAAAAGGACGCACACACACAAACACACACAAACACACACACACACACACACACATACGCACACGCACAAATAATTGAAACTCTAAAATACTTTTTGGGTATCAAACATAGTATACTATATACTAAAAAGGGGCAAGGAATGAAAGCGACGAATGTAAACACATTCACCGTGGAGTAGTTAGGGACCGACCATTTCAATGTGCGGTAGGGGTAGTAAATAACTGGGATTTTTTGGTAAACAAAACATTTCCGGCTCCGGCTTGAAAATATCTTGCTTCGATTTGAATTGAAAAGAACTTATTATCCAGTATAATAGATTATCTTGAGACAGAACAACAAAAAAATATCCTGATTGGATAGAAAATCCCTGGCGCCCCCTACTCACTCCCACAATTAAAACTGTTTTCTCACTCAATCGATTTACCTACATAGAATCTTGCGACATCAACGTAAATACTAACCAAAAATGTGGCTGAATAATTGGAACATTTTACAATATTGGGGAGATCATGGCATGTGCATGTAATTATTTTGGGGAAATTCATGATGACGAATTTGAACGTCAACTGTAATAATAATTCTAGATCAGATTTAAAAGTCTTGTGGAATATAGACTAGATATTGCATCGACACCCGAGGCTAACAAG
This sequence comes from Megalonaias nervosa, assembly GCA_016617855.1. Classification (NCBI taxonomy): domain Eukaryota; kingdom Metazoa; phylum Mollusca; class Bivalvia; order Unionida; family Unionidae; genus Megalonaias; species Megalonaias nervosa. The sequence continues at coordinate 13,360 of JAECUM010011203.1, read as the reverse complement.
ATATTTAGAGAAAAATGGTAAAGAAGTGAATGATCCGATCAAATATTTCAGTGCACATGTCTATTGTCCTTATCTGGCATTTCAAATCATGTGGGCAAATCAAAGAAAATTAATGTCACCTTTACTCACTGGACTGAGATAGAAACTAATTTGACATGAAAGAAACAGCTTTTCTTTTTTGTCATACAAAAGCCTAAGTCAAATGTAACTCTATCTTATATGTCTTTTAATAACGCAATGATTACGCGAATGCAATATTTCAGTTTGATTTTGGGAACGTCATACGCATTGCATCCAACCTACGTCTGAATATCACTTCTGTTAATCCCAATGATAATCAGACCCAGTCTCCGATTGAAAACAGTGACATACAGCAGCTACAACGACCAATAAGGCAGCACTTAGCCCGGATCACGCTTGAACTAACCAGTCTTTGTTTGTATTCAACGCTCAGACATTTGCGAAGGGAATAGACCCAAAACAGCTACAACGACTATTACGGTAGCACTTAGTCCGGATCACGCTTGAACTAACCAGTCTTTGTTTGTATTCAACGCTCAGACATTTGCGAAGGGAATAGACCCAAAACAGCTACAACGACTATTACGGTAGCACTTAGTCTGGATCACGCTTGAACTAACCAGTCTTTGTTTGTATTCAACGCTCAGACATTTGCGAAGGGAATAGACCCAAAACAGCTACAACGACTATTACGGTAGCACTTAGTCCGGATCACGCTCGAACTAACCAGACTTTCTTTGCATTCAACGCTCAGGCATTTGCGAAGGGAATAGACCCACAACAGCAACAACGACTATTACGATAGTACTTAGTCCGGATCCGACTCCATCTAATCCGTCTTTGTTTTTTTATACAACGATCAGACATTTGCGAAGGGAATAGATCCACAACAGCTACAATGATTATTACGGTAGCACTTAGTCCGGATCCTGCTCGATCTAATCTGTCTTTGTTTTTCAACGCTCAGGCATTTGCGAAGGGAATAGACCCACAACAGCTACAACGCCTATTACGGTAGCACTTAATCCGGATCCTGCTCGATCTAATTCGTCTTTGTTTTGTATTCAACGCTCAGGCATTTGGTGAAGGGAATAAATCCACAACAGCGACAACGCCTATTACGGTAGCACTTAGTCTGGATCCTGCTCGATCTAATCCGTCTTTGTTTTCATACAACGCTCAGACATTTGAGAAAGTAATAAATCCTTATCTTATTCGTGTAATGCGACCAAAAAGTACGTTATACGTTGTTCATCATACTTCAGATTTCAAGTGAACAGTGCAGATTTTAATATGTTGGTGAATTAAAAAAAGCGTACATCCGAGCTTACTCTCTGCCGATTTTGATGAGTGATATACACGGGACATAACGGAATTTAAATTAAGGTTTGTGACACTTTGTTCCCCTATATTTTGCTCGTGCCATGGAGGCCATTAAAATATAAATTTATTACTCACCGTAATGGTCTTCTCGAAAACATCAAATAAACGTACGCTTACACTACTTTGTATTTACATTGAAAATGTTACATAGGATTAGAACAACACTATGACCTCTCGATCAATGTATATGAGCTTGTGAAAGGCAGCGGTTAAATTCCAGACAGATTTTTATCCTAGTTTTTGAAAAATGAAATAACTGTATTGTGTGGACGAAAGTAAATCTCTTTTGCTATGTCATACCTCCTAATCCTTTTTGGAAAAGTTCAATAACAGGATTTTACATTCATTCTGCCATTTTGGTTAAAGGTGGATCTTTAGATCTTTGTCTCCTGTCACAGGAAAAGCATTTTGTTTGATACAAGAGAAAATCCAAGAGACTGTCCACCCACATAAGACGCATATTAGCCTGAGAAGACCCTGTTACGTGATCTGAGGAAGAGCAGTCTACTAAGTAAACAAAAACAAAAATAGAAGGAAAATAATTACTTGGTTTCGACTCTTTTAGGAGGAGGACGAAAGTATTTGAATAAAATTTTCTGAAAAAGGATCCTATCCCTGCGCACATTTTCGAGAGCAACTGATTACGAAGGGGTGGTACACCAATTACAAACGGGTCGATCGGTGAACATCGGAGAATGCAATGGCGCGATTCACGCAAGTACTTATGTATTCGAATAAACAGTATTTATGCAATAATTGAAAACTCACGTTCCTTCACAATAAACATTAAAAAAGAGGGGATATTCTTATTGTTAGATATGACAACATCCCAAATATCTATAGGCCTTTCACATTCTACTATTTACAAAAACGCCAGATATCTTTAGGACAGACAAGAAGCTTACTTAGAATGTCGATTATCAAGAAAAACAAGAAATGAGAAAACAACTAATTTAGAGATTGGAATACATACTCCAAGAATTTTTTTATTTTTTTTTTCTTCAAGATTTTGATATTGATATGAAATATTGAGATCAAAGAAGAAAAAATAATGAAAGTGAAAACACATGATTCTTTAGAATTTGGCCTGATCGACTACTTTGGCCTGATGGACTGCTATAACTTTACTCAACCAGGTCTCTACATGTGTGAATGCGATGATGGAATAGCCGCTTTCTCTTAGCCTTGGTTTGACTGTAATATGAGAAGCATATAAGTATGAAAAAGTTGAATTTTAATATGCAATGAATTTCCATTTTTAAATAAAATAAGCCGAAAAAAATTCCACAAAAACATTCAAAATTGTTTGAATGATTTCTCTGGAAGATGACTAAGAGAAGCCTCACATGATAATTTTTTTTTTTTCTTCAAATAGTTCATAAACAACTTTGAAGAAATCCTAAATATTGATGTGATGACAGATTTTGTTGCCACAAGTGGTAATGTTGATTTTGATTGGTCCGTTTGGGTTACAACTGTAATGGCAAGTAGTAAGGTTGATTTTGATTGGTCTATTGGGTTACAACTGTAATGACAAGTAGTAATGTTGATTTGATTGGTCCATTGGGTTACAACTGTAATGGCAAGTAGTAATGTTGATTTTGATTGATCCATTTGGTTACAGCTGTAATGGCAAGCAATAATGTTGATTTGATTGGTCCATTGGGTTACAGCTGTAATGGCAAGTAATATTGTTGATTTTATTGGTCCATTGGGTTACAACTGTAATGGCAAGTAGTAATGATGATTTGATTGGTCCATTGGGCTACAACTATAATGGCAAGTAGTAATGATGATTTCATTGGTCCATTGGGCTACAACTGTAATGGTAAGTAGTAAATATGTATCAACACAATTTAGATGATTTACTTTCCATATGCTGAAAACATTTACTTTGTAAAACCATTTCAAAATCAGGCAAATGCCGGACTATAAATCATACAAAAATTGTTCGTTTATTGAATACAAGATATAAGGCCTAAACTTTTTCATGTCACAGTTGATGTATGCTTTATTGGTAAATATAGGTACGTAGCATGATGCGATAGTAAATAAAACACTCTGCTTTCAATCATCAGGTACGGTGCGTATTATTAGGTAAACAAACTTGACCTACTAATGTACAGTGTTATGAAGAGCCAAAGAGTATTATTAGTTCAGATAACTAAATTCTCCTGATAATATTTTTGAGGTCTACGATAATGTAAAATGCATCAATTATCTATACTATCCATTGTAAATAGATAATAAAAGTTATCGGAAAGAAACTGGGGTGGTTGGGTTGTCTGGTCTGAAATTTATCCAGCTGAGTTAACCTTTTTATGGAGTAAACCAGGCATGTACAACCAGCTCCTAACCTCGGACCTCACTTAACCTCACTATTTTGTCCGCAACCTCGTTTTACGCGGTTACATTTACATCATGCGGGTATATTTAAACATAGCTTTATGGCGCGCGCCCAGGAGGAAGCAGCGCATGCCTGGAGTAATTTCTCCTCTAGTGCTTGCGAGATAGATAGCACGGTATGGAAAGCGTACCTGTGATTTGAAATATCCATAAGGAAATACAAATGGGTGAATTTTAACATCAGTCGGAATCTCAGCTGCCCTTTGAGCAGTTATTCCACTCGCATCTGACAGGGACGATGTTCAGTTGGCATTAAGCATAAAATTATTGACAAAGCTATTTATCCAATGAAGTAGATCGAATGAGCATTTGATTATAATACAAACGACACTCTCGAAGAACAGAGAGCTGTGTGAAAAGTAGATTTCTAAGTGGAAGAAATGAGCTGATCTTTCGGAACTAAGGGGAGAAATTCTCTAACGTAAACGTAATATAAATTTCCGCAGCAGTGGTATGAAGACAACGCTCGACAACATTGGAAGCATTAATAGTACTTATATATATATATATATATATATATATATATATATATATATATTGTAGGCAGAAGTTGAAGAGCTCTGTAGAATATAAAGAAAGGCCTCTATAAGAATACGCCTCTGGTTTAGTGACGTTACTTATGAACAAAGAATTATTAATGGGCATATTGTAGGAAAGGTTGTTAGCTGTAAACATCATTCTCGAATTAAAATAAATCTCTTTCTGAAATCAAATGGAAGTCATTGTGTTAAAAAAAATGGAAGGAGAACGATATCCATTAGGAAAATGTTAATTTGTTTATGATGGTTTGACCAACTGACTTTCAGAACCGATAAATTCATATGACAATCTTGCCTACAAATTCAGTTGATTTAAATTACAGTCTTATCGATAAAATCGGGTTGATTCCCATTCCGGATCCGACAAAGTTCAATTTTAATAATTTGAACAACACAATGACACTGACCACAACGTTTTCGTGAATGCTTAACCCTAACTATCGAAACAATTGCATTTTTTGCACAGAATTTCTTACATTGCACTGTATCTAATAGCGAGAATGTGTGAGTTGATTTACAATTGGAGAACCGAAACTTTTCTTATGTGTATTCATTAAAGGGACTGTTCAAGTATATGTTATTTTCTTGTGTTTCTTTTTCAATTTTGAGATTGGAGAAACAAATAGAAACCAATCGATATTTCAATACATGTACATCCCAATACATACTCTGTGTTAATGATACACTTGTAATTGTAGCCGGGTTCTAGTGTTAAGAAAAGATGAAAAGTTAAATTTACTTTTGTTCCGACGTAGGCTCATTGCTAGTGCTTGTGTGAATGCTCCAGGCGTAATCGAAACAAATAAACAAAACATCACTTGTAACGTTGAAAAACAACCAAACTGTATTAGCGTTCTCCTGTAATCAGAGGCATATGAATCAATTTTGTTACCTGGAATAAACTTAATTTCAACAGATATTTAATCCACGTTTGAAAGATATTCCTCTGTCTGGTAGTGAAGATAATGTACATTTTAAATGCACTATATAGGTGAATGCTGAGTCTAACTGATGTAAAGGTTACAAGAACTTCAGTTCGGTCGGGGTCGTTTCTGTTTGAGTGCCTTCAGAGTCGTGATAAATGTTGCGTACGTTTTGGTCCAAACAAGAAACATAAACTTGTCTTCGCATTACCAACTTTTTATTTTTGGTGCGTTTTACAATCACCTTATAGACTCTCTGATAAGTGGACTCCAATATGGACCCAGATCTGCCGTCGCATCATGCGCCTGTAGATCTAGGTCTATACAGATTTTTTGGAGTAATAGATAGAACAAAAAGATGGACTCCGATCTGCCAAAGCATTATGCCCGCAATAAAGCCTTAGTCAACAAAACGTCCACAGTAAAGTCATTGGAAACAAGGCCATCAGCAGAGTCGTAAGACACAAGGACCACAGTTCAGTCAATGCACCCAACGCTCGCAGTAAAGTCATATGGCGCAAGGCCCGCAAAAAGACATAGGACACAAGGGCCACAGTATAGTCATGGAACACAAAACCAACAGTAAAGTCAAGGAATTGCTATGTCGATTTAATTTGTATTGTGTGTTGGCTTTTGTCCACGATTATAGACTAAAAGGGTCATTTAGTAAAAAACATATTACATAGCTAATTGTTGTCTATGAGTGTAGATTGTATTTTAAGATTATTATTGTTTGTAGATAAACATGTTTGCTTGGTCCTGAGTTTAGGACATTGGTTTTCTGCTCCTGAATTTCTGGTTTACCTGATATTTGTCATGTTCTTTATTAAAATTTAACTAACAAACCTAACCTAGTTTACAAATTGGATATGTTCCAGAAATTAACCTTTGACCCTCATCCAGGGACTTTTATTGTGTCTTATGTTTTTATATCAAGACTGTTTACGTCAGACTTATTTATTCTGTGGTGGAATCAGTCTTTTAGTTGTGTTAATATTTGAAAAGAATCTTTTATGTAAATTATTCATGGTAATTGCAAAGTGATCATTTGTGTTTTCGGGCAAAATCACTATTTTAGGATCATTGTAAATTCATTTAGAGACATTTTGGACTGTTAGCACATTAGCACAATTCCAGGCTATTGGAACATCAGCACATTTAACACTGGAATTTATTCGGAACACCATTGGAACTCATTCGGAATACTCTATACTCTTGGACCTGTGATAGAACTTTAGGATTATTTTGAATTTAATTCACAATACTGCAAGCCCTTTTTAATTTTTCACTTTGCATTCTAGCGAAATAGATTATTTGCTGAATTTTAATAATCTTATTGGTTTTCGCTCTTTTCTGTTACTTGATTTTAAGACCATAGAGTCGTAACAGAACAAGAATCCCGCGTTAAAGCAGTTGGACACAAGGCCCGGTAAAGTCATTAGACACAAAAAAACGCGGTAAAGTCATAGGGCACAAGGCCCGCAGAAAAATCACAAGAAGTAAAAAGCCCACAGTAAAGTCATTGGACACAAAACACGAAGTCAAGTCACAGAACACAGTAAAGTCATTGGTCACAATTCCCAGAGTAAATTCATTAGCCGCAAGACCCACAGTAAAGTCATCCGACACCAAGCCCACAGTAAAGTCATTAGACACCAAGCCCACAGTAAAGTCATTAGATACCAAGCCCACAGTAAAGTCATTAGACACCAAAACCCATACTAAAGTCATTGGACACAATTCCCGGAGTAAATTCATTAGCCGCAAGACCTACAGTAAAGTCATTAGATACCAAGCGCACAGTAAAGTCATTAGACACCAAGCCCACAGTAAAGTCATTAGACACCAGGCCCACAGTAAAGTCATTAGACACCAAGCCCATAGTAAAGTCATTGGACACAATTCCCAGAGTAATTTCATTATCCGCAAGACCTACAGTAAAGTAATTAGATACCAAGCGCTTAGTAAAGTCATTAGACACCAAGCCGACAGTAATGTCATTAGACACCAAACCCACAGTAAAGTCATAGGTCACTAGACTCAAAGTAAAGTCCTTTGACACAAAGCATATAGCAAAGTCTTTGGACACAAGCCCCCAGCAAAGTTATCCGACATACTTAAGAATAATAGGTTAGCATGAAAATGAGTTTAGCACCAAACAATTGCAAAACGTTGCACGTTTAAAAGTAACTAATAATATTCACCATCCGTAATTTAGATAACACGGTGTAATATTGTTAGTTTTCTGATCGTGTACAATTTACTTATTACTTCTTATCAAGGGGTAATATAAGTGCAGACCCTATTTGCATGCACATTTTAACGAAACTTTGGCTTTGGCACAGAAGTTATCTCGGTAGCATTCCATAAACGAACTTCCCTATTCGAAACGAAAGTTGCTAAAATAATCTGCACGTATATTCAGTGCTCTTTCATTTAATTGCCACATTCCACCACGTCCAGAGCAAATTATGCAAGGCATCGCTTTGGCTATGCAGCATGTGTATTGCTGAGTTAATTATAGATTAAAGATTAGTTATCTTTCCCAGTACACTCTGGCAAAAGTTCCCAATATTTCAGTCATATCTTTAGAGGATTCTTAATTATTTCATTATGTCTGGATATTACGTACCTTAGCAATCTGTGTGAAAAGAGGAAAGGGAAGACGATGATTTTTCTCTATAATGTGTGACATTTTTTACGAATTAAATTTACGTGACAACAAATATCTATCACAACAATTATAGCAAAGCAAGAATAAAACCCTTTAGATCTGAGGTAATACTCGTTGAATGACAGATACATTGAGAAACATCGATATGTTGTTAGACAGAAAGTTGACAGACGTATTTTTGTACTTATACAAATACCAAGCACATTATCTGATGATAAATGTAAGTTCCGTCCCTTTGTACTAGGTTAAGGGTCATTTGGTTTAAAAAGGAATATACATTGCGCCCAAGAAATTGTTATTCCAATGCTTCAGAACAAAACTTTAAATGCACAATTTATACAAGGATTTAGTCTCATTTAGTTGTAAACTTAAACATTTATACAACAAACAGAAAACTGTCCAACGTGTAACGCATACTATTTGCACCGAATGACCTCAGACCTTTGAAGATTTTTGTTACGTATATGTAATTAAATTGCTTGTGTGTTAGTTTTAAAATTCTTTTTTACTTTATTTTTGTTTCATTACATTTTATTGTAATGATTATTTTCACGGGATTCGATATTGTTTCCAGTAAATTCAGTTTCTATAGAACGTAAAAGGTATTTCATTATCATTATTTTTAGCTCACTTTGGTTCATAGATTTTGTAAACACTACGCGAAAACGATTGGCTATTGCCAAGGTCATTTCGGTCTAAGTGTTAGTCTGAATAAACAATGTTTTATTTTGAAATTTATTTCAGTGTGAGAATCTGATTCTTAGATAGGGCTATTCTTGCATACGTGCTAAATGGCATTTTTTTTTTAATTGTGATGTTCAAATTAGTAAATCACGTAGCCTATCACGTGAGTTACCATGTGATCTAAAATAGCGGCTTTAAACAGACGCTCTCTAGTAGATTTAGTCAGTCGTATGTCCACACCTTGAAGGTACAAGGTGTTTATATTGTTGAAGCCAGATTGTTTTTGAAGTTCATTTGTTTTTGGAATTTAATAATTTATTCTCTAGAAAACTAAACAAGTGCTTTATGTTTATAATAGTTCTGGGAGAAAGAAATCCAATGGAAATTTATTCTAGAGTTTAACGGAAACATTATAAACTGTGATTCAATCGAGGATCTGTTACCACCAGTACAACGACCTAATCTGACGTCATCACCTCCATATTGGAATTTCATCGAGATTCGAACCCGGATTCTATTAGAATTGTTCAGTGATAGGACTTGTATTTTTCAATCTTAGGATTAAATTTTGGATTATATTCACAAACCGTAAGTCCTATTTCCAATTTTTACATTGTTTTCTAGGGAAATAAATTATTTTGTTAAAATGTACAAAGCGTGTTGGCTTCACTCTTTTCTCTTGTTGTTTTTGTACGAACCTACACGTTACAGGAGAAAATTGGGTTTGCTCGTCCTTGGATATTTGAATATTGGCTAAAATATTTCAGAAAATTGTTTTTTGAAATTTAAATTCCCCATATTTTTAAATCCCAAGTACTATTTTACATTTTGTTTGAAATCTGTAGTGAAAACAACAGACTTTCATTCACAATGTCATTAAAAGTGGAAACTTTTCTTTCTAGTCCTACTCAGGAGCAGTTGGATAGTCTGAAAAAAGATGAGCTCCTTCAACTTGCCAGAAAATCCGATCTTTCTGAAGCAAAAATCTTCCTTAACGAAACAAGAAATTAAAATTATTTTGATTCAATATTTGGAAGAGACGAATGTTCTTGATAAAAGTGTTTTGGCTTCGGTCAGTAAGTCGGTATCAGACTCTGACATAAAAGTAATGGAATTAAAAATGAAATACAAGATGGAATTGGAGTTAAGGAAGCTCGAGCTTCAGAAAGAGGAAAGGGAGAAAGAATAACAAATGCAATTAGAAGAGAGACAGAAACAATTGAGGTTGCAATTTGAAGAGAAGCAATTGCAATTGCAATTTGAAGAGAAAGAGAGATACAGGAGAGGGAGAAAGATAAACAATTACAATTTGAGAAAGAGGAGAAAGAGAGACAGGAAAGAGAGAATGATAGACAAATGAAATTACAATTTGAAAAAGAGGAGAGAGAGAGAGAGAGAGAGAGAGAGAGAGAGAGAGAGAGAGAGAGAGAGAGAGAGAGAGAGAGAGAGAATTACAATTTGAGAAAGAGGAGAGAGAGAGAGACAGGAGAGATAGAAAAATAAACAGTTACAATTTGAAAAAGAGAAGGATGAAAGGGAATTTCAAATTAAAATGAAAGAATTTGAACTGGCAAGTGAAAAGCACATTTCCACTTCACATAAAAATTCAAGTTTTGACATTACAAGAAATATCAGGTTAGAGAGAAAGAAGTCGACAAATATTTTCCTCGTTTTGAAAAAGTTGCGGAAAATTTGAAATGGCCAAGGGAGTATTGGACTCAGTTACTACAATGTGTACTAACTGGTAAAGCTAGTGATATTTACCATTCAATGTCAGTACAACAAAGTTCTGACTATGATTTGGTTAAGGAGTGCATTTTAAAGGGTTATGCGTAAGTCCCTGAGGCTTATCGGCAAAAATTCAGGAACTATAGAAAAGAAGCTGGACAAACTTATGTCGAATTTGCAAGAGAAAAGAACAGTTATTTGAGAGATGGTGCTTAGCCCAGAAAGTTGAACATGATTATGAAAATATCAAACAACTTGTGTTACTTGAAGAGTTCAAAAACTGTGTTCCTAATGACATTAAGAATCATCTTGAAGAGCATAAGATCGAAACCTTGGAAAATGCTGCTCTTGCTGCTGATGAGTATTCCTTAACTCATAAATTTCCTGTTGTAGGCAAATCATTCACTCAGCAGTCTACTGGTAGAAAGGTATTTCAACCTAATACGACTCCTCCTAAAACTCAATCTGGCACAAATTCTAAAAATCAAGCTTCTGATAAACTTGATTCAAAATCCTTGTCTATTCCTACGTGTACCTATTGCAAGAAAAAAGGGCACGTCATTTCTGATTCCTTCAAATTGAAATATAGGCATCAGAATCAAGATAGACCTATCCCAAATGCTCTTATTTCTAAGAGGTCAAGGTCACGGTCATGTATTGAAAGCAATACATTTGTTGGGTCTAATAAACCCCAGTCTGATTTTATTATAGAAAATTATGAACCATTCATGTCGAAGAGTTCTATATCACTCTTATGTGATTTGGCCAATTCTATCCCTATTAAAATTTGAAGGGATACAGGAGCTTCTCAGAGTCTTTTATTATCAGGTACTTTGCATTTTCCTGAGAAGTCTTCTTCTAATGAGAGTGATCTCATTCAGGGAGTAGAGTGCGACTTTGTTAATGTTTCTCTCCATTCTGTAAATTTGTCACCAGACTTAGTTTCTGGACCTGTGACAGTCGGAATAGTGTCTACTTTACCCGTTGAGGGCATTCATTTGTTGCTAGGCAACGACCTAGCTGGAGACAAGGTTGTGGTTAATCCATTTGTAACTGACAAGCCTTCTTTGGATCAGAAACTTGATCCAATTGAAAAAGAATACCCTGAGATATACCCAGCTTGTGCAGTTACCAGAGCTATAGCAAAGAAAGCTCTTGAGAATGATTTTGATAAGGAAAATATTCCTTTAGCTGACACATGTATTGGTCAGGCTTTTGATGAGGTCACTTTCACTTCTAATTTGGATCAATCAAAAGGTATTGATCACAGTGATCCTCTTTTAAATACTCATTCTCTTTTATCTAATTAGGGTGATGAACGACAATCACTTGTCGTCGAACAGGAAAAAGATCATGAGATCTCCTGTTTGTTTCAGAGGGCTATTAATGAAACTGAAGCCACTGAAGTACCTGTCTGTTATTTCATTAAAAATGAAATTCTTATGAGAAAATGGAGACCTCCCGAGGTACCTGTTAGTGACGAGTGGTCAGTAAAATATCAGATTGTAGTTCCAAAATCTTACAGACAGGAAATACTTAGTCTGGCCCATGAAACTCCTCTGGCTGGTCATTTAGGGATAAATAAAGCTTATCACAAGATCTTGACTCACTTTTATTGGCCTAAAATCGAAAGTGATGTTTGCAAATTTTGTAGATCTTGTCATACTTGTCAAATGGTAGGAAAACCCAATCAGAAGATGCCTAAGGCTCATCTGCAACCTATTCCTGCATTTGACGAGCCATTTAGCAGAATTATGGTAGATTGTGTTGGTCCCTTACCTAAGACCATGTCAGGCAACAAATATTTGTTGACCATTACGTGTGCGTCAACAAGATTCCCAGAGGCAAATCCCTTGAGGAATATTAAAACCAAAACCATAGTGAAGGCTTTGATAACGTTTTTTTTATTCAATTTGGCCTTCCCAAATCTGTCCAATCGGATCAAGGGTAAAATTTCATGTCTGGAATTTTCCAGCAAGCTATGCACGAATTAGGCATTCCATAATTTAAATCTTCTGCTTACCACCCTGAGAGCCAATGGGCTTTAGAAAGATTTCATCAAACTTTGAAGAATATGATTCGATCATATTGCATTGATACGAGTAAAGATTGGGATGAAGGCATTCATATAATTTTATTTGCTGTTAGGGAGTTCGTTCAAGAATCTTTAGGATTCAGTCCCTTTGAACTAGTTTTCGGACATACTGTCCGTGGATCATTGAAGTTGTTGAAAGAGAAACTTCTTTCTAATGAAGATACTGAGCTCAATTTTCTTGATTATGTTTCTGATTTAAGTACAAGTTGTCAAAGGCTTGTGAGGTTGCAAGAGCAAATCTGCACTCTACTCAGTCCAAAATGAAATCAAGATATGATTAAAACTCAAAGGATAGGAGTTTTCAGCCTGGTGATAGAGTTCTAGCTCTCTTGCCCATTCAACAAAATCTCATTCAGGCCAAGTATTATGGTCCATACACGGTTGAAAAGAAAGTAAATGATTTAAATTGCATCATATATGCGAAAACAAAAACAACTTTGCCACATTAACATGTTAAAGGAGTATATTGAAAGAGATAGCCAAGTAAATCATGCAATTAATTTAGTTGTACCTGTCCCACAAACTGAGGATTTAAGGGAAGAAATTCAATTGGACACTGTTGATCCTGGAGCAACAAATCTTCGGAATTCGGATATTATGAAACATCTGGACTAGAAACTTTTACATTTGCAACAACAAGAAAGGAATGAACTTAAACAGTTATTATTCGAATATGAGCACTTTGTTTCCAGATATTCCTACGAGGACAAACAAAATGTTTCATGACGTTGAAATTGTAGATTCAAAACCTGTGAAACAAAACCCATACAGGATGAACACTCTCAAACAGGAATACTTGAAAAAGGAAATTCAGTATTTGCTGGAGAACGATTTCATAGAGCCCAGTAAAAGTGATTGGAGTTCACCATGTATACTTGTTCCGAAACCAGATAAAACTTTCCGTATG
>JAECUM010011201.1:0-24567 GCA_016617855.1 Megalonaias nervosa | reverse complement strand
CCATTGTATGATCGTGTTCTTCATTATAAGTTTAGATTGGAGATTTTGGAGCTAGGTTAGACTTTTCGCGGAGAGAATCTATATGGTTATTTCTACGGAGGAAGTACGGGGATGATTTTTTTTGTTAGGTCTGGAGCTACTTTGAGAACATGGAGCAGCATCTTCTGCATCCATGCTCTCAATGTCCCCAAACCTGTTATAGAGTTTGATGGGGTCTTCTGACCCCTTTTGCTGCCTATTTCCTTGTGATCTGTTTTTGTTCTTTGGTGATTTCTGCTGTTGAGTATTATTGAATGTTGTTTGGGTAGATGCCGTGGTTCTTTGTGCTTGGTAATGGGGGGTGTTAGTGCTTGATGTTGACTCGGGTGCATCTGTCTGCGTTTGAGCGTCCTTCGTTGCCTTGGGATTGTTCTTCACTACAGTGGAGAAGGATGGGCCAGGAAGAGATATCTTTGCCTGTACAAGCTTTCTGGCCTCTGGATAGGGAATGTTGGATGTGTATTTAACCCTCTGTATTTCCTTCTCCTGTTTCCAGGTATCACAATCCTTGGAATTGGCGTGGTGCTGTTTTCCACAGTTGACACAATGCGGAGTGCCTCTACACTCAGATTCCTGGTGAGAGTGATCTCCGCATCGGCCACATATTTGGCTTCTTGAGCAGCGGTCTTCATGATGACCATATTTCTGACACTTATAACATCGAAGTGGATTTGGTATGTACACATCAACCTTCACTTGCAGAAAGCCAACTTTGACCACTCTGGGTACTGTTGGCTCGTTGAAGGTGAGTATAATGGTGTTGGTGTCCTGCAGGTTGTTGTTACGCTTAATACGTATTCTACGGACTGCAGTGACACCTTCGTTTTTCATCCCTTCAATGATATCCGTGTCGCTGACTCCAGCCAAGTCACGACAGCGAATCACGCCTTTGGACGAATTGAGTGTTGTGTGGGCGAACGAGGTCACCGGAATATCGAAAAATGTTGTCATTTTCTTGAGGTTTTCTGTTTGACCTCGTCGCTCACACTCGACAAGTAGGCAGCCCGATTTTAACTTTTTAACACCTTTTGGTGTTCCAATCAGTCCCATAATTGTTTTCTCGATCACAAACGGAGAGAGTACATTAAGCGGTTTTGTGGCATCTTTAGACTGTATAACCATGAAGCGTGAAAATGAATCCACACCACATGGTTCGTCATCTTAGTCAGATCCAGTTTTGGTACGCTTGAGTTGATTTGTTTTGGAAATATCCATGTTGGTGGATTTAAAATTCAGCACCCGTGCTCCCCGCCCACCAAGGAGCCCAACAAGGGGACACTCTTCAAGTGTCAGGGATACACAGATGTTATACTCAGTAGGTAAATTCACCTCCTGATTCATCCCATAAGACATACTCAGTCGGTAAAATTACCTCCCAATTGACCCGTTGAGCCACCGCCTTCTAGGAAGTCTTCGAAGATTTGGAAAAGGGAAAGTTAAAGGGATAGAATGTAGGGGCAACGGTGGTATCAAGAGAGATACAACGAGAAAGATAAAGAAAGTGAGCGAGTAGATAAAGACCTCCTAGGGCTCGGCGTGACCAGCCGATTTGTCGAGACCGGGCCCATCCTGACCACCCGTCTAGAAGAAGTAGAGGCCAAAGTAGTGTATTGCATCGGAAAGCCTCTGCTCAACTACCAGGATCCTTTCCTCCTCCGACACGGGTCGCAACCCACGGCAAACAGGTTGCCTCTACTTAGTCGCCTCTTACGACACGTAGCGAGGCACGGCGGACCAATTCTACAACCCCGGACCCGCAGGGGGTGCAGACGCAAATAGGATAAACTAGCAGGGTTGGAACTACCGAGGGGTGCGGACTCGTGTCTTCCCTTGTGTTATATTATTACAGGTTAGGCTCCTATTTTTATTTGTAACGAACCCCTGTGCCCTATCCATGCTTTTGTATGTAATAGGGATAGAGGCCCTGAGAAATGCCATAGAAAACGATGAAAACATTAATGGAATTAAAATACCCAACATGAAAGAAGAGTGTAAAACTTTCCAATTGCACGCACTTCATAACGACACAACACCGATAAAGTTTCAATGTGCACATGCATACACTTTAGAGTTACGCAATAGTTGTTCTTGAATTGCGAGTAAAAAAATGGCGTTAACGTGTGCTTTGAAGCTTTTACTGTAGGAAGTCAAGTCATATATTTGATTAGGCAAGTAAAAAAAAAAAAAATGATAAAAATGTGTGTTTCCAGCTGGCGGAATGTCCCTGTTTCTCATTGCCGACCCTCGACTTTTTCCCCAATGGTATAAAAAAAAAATAAAAAAAAAAATTCATATTGCCGAAATTGATTTGTGTATCTAATTGAGCCAGTTTTCCCCAGTACATTGAAGTGCTGGAAATATGATCTGATTTATATATAATGTTTATAAAAAGAATAATGCCAAACCTAATTTTAAAACAAGTGAAATAGGAAACGCATCCTTTTTTATGATTTATACGTTCACGTTATAAGCACAGATGACTGTCTATACAGATTGTAAAATATAAACAATGCCTAATAATGCATAATTACATATTTGTTGCACATATATGTCACATATAAACAGGCATAAAACTACTTCGTACAGACTTTAATGTCAGTGACATGCTTCTGCACTTCATTAATACACAAACACCATTTGTGATAGTGAGACACAAAAAGTCATTGACCAATCAAAACGAGGCGGGGGTGGGTGGGTAAAAATAGTGTGGCATGGAAATAAAACAGTATGGCACAACACCTTCCTAAAATGGCCTGTGTGAAAAACTATACCAAAGCCTTATTCAGTCAAAAACAATATTTTATTTCGGAAGCCATTTTTTATACTAATTTGTGTCTAAACATCTTTTCTTACTAGTATTTAAAACCAAATTAAAAGTTACTGTGATACATCTTGAAGTTTGTTTTTATTTAGAATTAATTGCAAGATCTCAAGCTAACTTCTTGTTTACTGGCATTTTATACAGAGCCTGGAAAGGTTACTCGTACATCCGGGCTCTAACAAGCAAATTGCCGGCGCTGATTAAACTCTTTATCTGTGTATCGTAGAAAAACGTTATACAACAATATAACCGTTTTGAAATGGCCTCAGGCTCCAAAATTAATCATAGTAAAACCGTGACCGGGAACTGGAGGGAAAACCACACAGTACTCCCCAAGAAATGATTGGAAAACAAGATAAAAGTATGAGGAATATACGTAGGAGAAAAAAGCAAAAACTTAAATTACAACTAAATTATGAAAAACTATATAAAAAAAATACTCAAATATGGAATATCAGACAACTAAACCTATTTGAAAAAATTCATATAGACAAAACTTTCCTATACAACTTAATATCGTATAAATATGACGTAACAGATTCTGAATTTTACTATATAAAAAAAATTAACTTAGAAATAATAAAATTTATCTGGAACGCGGGAATATGCGAATTACCCAAATACACACTACAAAAAAAAAACTAGGAAACGGGGAGGTGGAAACCTCCCAAACCTAAGAATTAACCAAGTATTCAACTACCTAGATAGAATAAGAAAATTAAGTCCGCACCCAGAATACTTCTGGCAAGGTATATACTTATACCGGTTTGGCTTTCTATTATCGAACAAGCCAGACATATACAAAAATAACAATGTTACGAAAACACTGACACCACCAATAGAGGCATACAGAATAACAACAACTATAAGAACATACAGAAATAAAAAAGAAATTTGGGAAACAACAAAAAGATCTGTACAAAAATTAGAGCAGATACAAATAAAACAACCCAACATAAAGTAGAAACCCAATTCCCACACATAAATAATAATAATGAGGACTTTGTATAACGCCTAATCTTTAGAAGTTCTAAGCGCTTTACAACATTTGACAACACTTAAAAAACATATAATGATATGATTACAAAAATAAAAAGAAACAGCACGAAATTAGAAAACAGAAAACATGCTGTAAATATTTAAGGTAAGGAAACATTATTAGGTCTTTAAGTCTGTTCTTGCAGTTGAAATAGGTGAGTTTTAAGAGCGCTCTTGAATGAGATCACTGTGTCTTTGTGTCTAAGTTCAGTGGGCAATTCGATCCACATTGCTGGGCCCTGGAAGGCAAAAGAACGTTGTCCATCTGATTTCATTTTCATAGTGGGAATATGAGTGTCAGAAGAGGAGCGTAAGTATCTTGCTGGTGTGTACACATAGGTGAGGTCGGATAGATATGTTGGACTGGAGCCCGTCAGTGAAACGTAGCACAGAGAACAAATTTTGCGTTTAATTCTGGATCGAATGGATAGCCAATGTAGGGTACAGAGCAGGGGGAGGCGTGCTCTGATGGTGGTATTCTATGGATGATCCGAGAAGCTGTGTTTTGAACTTTATGAAGTATCTGGAGTAGATATTGAGACGATCCAGACAGAATTGAGTTACAATAGTCTAGTCTGGAAAGTACTAAGGAACACACAAGTGTTTTAGTAGCATCAACTGAAATATACTTGCGAATGGAGCTGATGCGTCTCAGCTCAAGATATGCAGCCTTGCATATGTTCATGACATGTTGGTGCAATGAGAGAGTACTGTCGAGAGTAACAACTAGGTTTCGTACTGACTGTGAATTTAATGTTGGTGTTGTTGATATTTATTGTCTGAGGTAAAGGATGTGAATGAGAAAGTCTTTGTGTTGTAATCAGAATGGCTTCAGTTTTATCATCATTCATCTGCAGCTTGTTACATGTCATCCATGATTTCACATCGGAAATGCACCTCTCTATACCTTGGACGGTAGCTTCAACTTAAGTTGGGTGGCTAGATTTGTATATTCGGGTGTTTTCAGGATACGATTGGTGAGTTGTTGTTGTTGGTTGGTTGATTGGTTGATTGAATTTTTTACGGCGCACCAGCACTATGAGGCTATTTAGCGCCATACAAAAGGTTATATCTTTCATTATTTAAAAGTGGTAAAAGATTACGTATCGACCAGCGATACGAAACCAAACAGTTGAAGGTAAAACGATAAAATACTAACGGTGATAAATAAAGTTTCCAGATCAACGGGGAGTGCAAATGATGTATGACAACTAAAACAGATGAAAGGTAATTAAAATCTAACGACGGTATATATATAGCACATAAAACTGTTTAAGGTGATAGCATAAAAGCTATAACTTATGAGAAATATTTACTTCCTTCAGGAAGTCTATAATGTAAGAAATGCTAACTGTATCAAAGAGTTCCCTAATGTCATGCACATTGTAATAATGATTACGCGTAGGTTGGAGGTCGAAACACTCCAACATAAAGTGCTTAACGGTGAATGGTTCATTGCAAGATATGCACTCTGGTTGGTCTTCTCCTTTTAGTATATAGGAGTGGGTTAAATAAGTATGGCCGATTCGAATTCTTGCAATGACTACCTCCTTCCTACGGACGGCTCTGTAGGAAGGAGTCCATTCTCCTAGGGTTGGCTTGATGGCATGAAGTTTGTTATTCACGGCATCATTCCATGATGCCTGCCATTTCTGACGTAAACATTCTTTGATACTACGTATAAAATCCGTATACGGTGTATTAAAATGAGATGGTTCTAGTGATAGAGCCATTTTAGCAACGCGGTCTGCTTTGTCATTACCTTTAATTCCAATATGGCTGGGTAACCAACAGTATACTATATTGTGGGAGGTACTCAGCTCAGTATGTTTCAGGAGAACATTAGCTAATAATGGATTCTCCAGTTTTCTATTATGTAGTGACTGAAGTACTGATAGTGAATCGGAGAAGATGATGCTATTTAAAATACGCTTGCTTTCAATATATTGCAATGCAAGGTCTATTGCTCTGATTTCAGCTGAAAAAATGATGTACCATTTGGCAAGCGAACTTTTGTTGTGTGTTTTCCACTAACGAAGGCTGCAGCAGCCTTTTCCTGATCTTTTGATCCATCAGTATATATTCTTGTATAATTTTCGAAATTGGGCGATTAGTTCATGGTAAGAGTTGTGGAAGATGGAAGGGTTTGTCTCCGATTTTTTTCCATCGTGTAACGTGAAAAGTATCTTTGGTTGTTGAAGTAGCCAGGGAGGTGTTTCGGAGACGGTCGTTTTCAGAATTTTTGAAAGATCAATTTTGGTACTGTCAAGGCATGGTAATATTCTAATGCAAAAGGTAGGTATGACGTTTGGTTTATTGTCATATAAGGTTTTATATTTGGGTTCAAAAACAGCCGAAAAAGCAGGGTTCAGAGGGTTTGAGCTTAATTTGAGAGCATACTGTGCAGAAAGCATTTCTCTACGTTGTGATAAAGGTGGTTCGTTCGCTTCAACGAGTAGGCTTTCACACGGGGATGTCTTAAATGCTCCCAAGGCAAGTCTTATTCCTTGATGATGAATTGGGTCTAGCATCTTCAAATAGGACTTCCTAGCTGAACCATAGACAACGCAACCATAGTCTAGTTTCGAGCGAATAAATGTTCTGTATAAACTGAGTATGACTTTCCTATCAGCACCCCAGTCAGTGTGCGCTATTACTTTAAGTAAATCTAGAGACTTCAAGCATTTAGCTTTCAAATTCTTCACGTGTGGAATAAAGGTCAGTTTTCTGTCGAAGATAATACCTAAGAATTTTGCTTCCTCAACAACTGGAATAGGTGTTCCGTCCAGCGTGAGTCTAGGTCCATCATGATGTCTTAGTAGCTGACAGAAATGCATACATACAGTTTTTGATTTCGAGAATTTGAAACCGTTAGTATTGGCCCAATTTTGAATCTTCTTGATATTTTGCTGTAATTGTCTTTCAATTGTATGCATGTGCTTGGATCGGTAACATAATAAAAAGTCATCAACATATAGAGAGCAATCCACACCGGGAGTCAGACACTTGGTGATGCTATTAATTTTTATGTTGAAAAGCGTCACCGATAAAATACTGCCCTGGGGCACACCCATCTCTTGATCGTGCATATCAGAGAGGGTAGAGCCCACTCGTACCTTGAATTCCCTAGTTGTTGTTGTTGTTGTTGTAGGGTTTAACGCCATTTTTCGGCACAAGATAGGCTATACATGGCGACCAGTATTAATGGTGGAGGAAGAACCCGGAAAAACCCACGATTGGTGAGACACTGGATGATGATCTATGACACTTGAGAGTGGCTGAGTGTATAGAACGAAGAGAACAGGTCCAAGAACAGACCCCTGTGGAACACCACAACAAAGATCAACTGGGCTGGAGTGTTTTCCATTTCCGGATACAATTTGTGTCCTGTTGACCAAGTAGGACTTGAACCATAGTAAGGCTGTATCGTGAATGCCAAATACATGCTGGAGACGGTGAAGTAATATATCATGGTCTGTTGTGTCAAATACTGCAGACAAGTCAAGGAGAGTGAGGACTAATCTTTCCGCTATCCAAAGCAGAGAGGTCATTAACTACTTTCAAAAGAGTTGTTTCAGTACTGTGGCAAGGGCGATATGCAGACTGTACATTGCTAAAAAGTCTATTTGAATTCAGATGAGATACAAGTTGGGATAGAACAACTTATTCTAAGATTTTTGACATGAATGGGAGATTAGAAACTGGGCGTTAGTTCTTTAAATCGTTATGGTCGAGTGTTGGTTTCTTCAGCAAGGGATTTACAATGGCAGTTTTGAAAAATGATGGGAATTCCCCAGATGAGAGAGGTATGAATAACATCAGTGAAGATAATATTAGATCTAAGCACTCAAGCAGCAGTGATGTCGGAATCGGATCAAGTTCACATGACTTTGGTGCACTCTTCATCACGATTGTACGTACTAAATCCATAGAGACAGGTTCAAATGCTGCTAACGGTTGCCGCTGAAATTCTATATCGCAACTGTATGGTGACGACGAATCAATTGAAATTGTGTTGTCAAGCTTATCTCTGATGGTTTGTACTTTGTCACGGAAGAAATTTGCAAACAGGTCCGGAAGGTCGACTAGAGAGAAGGTAGTTGGAAGTGGTGTACATTTGTTCCTTGACATTAGCTTGTTAGTAATCTCGAATAGTTCTTTGCAGCTGGAACTTTCCGTGATCTTAGTACTGTAGTGGGCTGATTTCGCTGCATGGACTATGTGACATTCTTCTTAGCGGCTTCATAGATTTGCTTATGAATAGTGAGTCTGGTGGAAAGCCAAAGCCTCTCAGCTTTACGGCGGTCTCTTTTAGCAGTGCGAAGCTGGTCCCTAACATTGCTATACCATGGAGAACACTTTTGAATTGCTACTCTGCACTTGGTTGCTGGGGCATGTTTGTCAAGGAATGAACGAAGGCAGTTATCGAGTTGTTCTGCTGTAGGATGTAAGCTAGTTGTCAGTTTGTTTGGATGTCATGCATTAGTTGGGATCTGTTTACCATACGGAGGTTTCTCTTAGTAGCAAATAAAGGTGGAGGGTTATGGAATGATACGTCAAGATGGCATATAATGCGGAGTTGATCTGATGCAAGTTAGTGGAACACCAGGGAGGACTGTAGAATATTATCATCATGATTATAAAGAATCCAGTCTAAAATGTGACCAGGTTTATGGGTGTGTCGGCTAACTGACTGAGGTTGAAAAGGAGTTTTGATGTGTATGGGTTTCCAGGACAGTCAAAGTAAAAGTTGAAATCACCAAGAATAATCAGGTTGCCACCTATCGAATTTCCATACTCCAGGAGATTCGGAAACTGCTCCAAAAAGAGAGGTTCAGTCAGCTTGTTTTATATACTAGGAGGAGGGCGGTAGAGGCAGAAAAAAATGGACCGACCTTTGTTCCAGTGTGAGTGTGGTTTGGACTAGTTCAAACGATGTGTGGTAAAAATCGAAGGTTGTAGTGTTGTTAAGATGGTTGATCATGGATTTTTTTTTGCGATGACGGCAATTCCACCTCCGCGAGAGTGGCGGGGGGAACGACCTGATGCAGTAACCGGTGGGTGTTAGATCCGCGCACTTGGGTTCATCGCCTGATGTTTTTAGCTATGTTTCTGTCAGGAAAAAGACGTCGATATTCTGATCGTTGGTAAAATTAAGTATTTCTGTGCGCTTTTCCGGTGGTCCTAGAGATTGGGCATTGAATAATGCGATGCGCAGTGGTATCGGTTGGATAGTTGGCACAAAAGTTGACAATTGAATAGGGATTTGAATTGGGTTATCTGAATTAACGGCCGAATTTTTAATTTCTGTGCTAGAAAGGAGAGAAAGGGAGATAACTGGAATTCTTCCTATTCTCTAAAGTGGGATGACATATGGACAAACTGGTCCAAAATAAAAAAATAAAAAAGTCTAAAATGTTGGCATATTTACACGACGTATGGTGGACAAGTCAAAAAGCCTACCATAGAAAATCATAAAAGAAATACATCCATGTCCAATATGTAAAGAAGAAACGGATGCCAAAAAGCGCATAATCTTACAATGTAAAAAACTAGAGACACAGAGGAAAGAAATGAAAAGAAAAATAACCGACAAATTAGGATACTTTGAAGAAAAGCAACTCCTTTATACAAATTAAATAAATGATCCAAACCTTATAGAAAAGTAACTTCATACTAGAAGAAAACACATCTGGATAACAGAAAATAACTAAGAATCCTAAAATACCCTTATAGGACACCGGAAAAGCCATCTCTGAGATGAGCTAGCTCAAGAGTCCCGGTGAATCCCTCTCTTCCAACTGTCCCCAAAATCCGGTCCCCTTGTGGGTCCGGGGTTGTAGAATTTGCCCGCCGTGCCTCGCTACGTGTCGTAAGAGGCGACTAAGTAGAGGCAACCTGTTTGCCGTGGGTTGCGACCCGTGTCGGAGGAGGAAAGGATCCTGGTAGTTGAGCAGAGGCTTTCCGATGCAATACACTACTTAGGCCTCTACTTCTTCTAGACGGGTGGTCGGGATGGGCCCGGTCTCGACAAATCGGCTGGTCACGCCAAGCCCTGGGAGGTCTTTACTTACTCGCTCACTTTCTTTATCCTTCTCGTTGTATCTCTCTTGATACCACCGTTGCCCCTACATTCTATCCCTTTAACTTTCCCTTTTCCAAGTCTTCGAAGACTTCCTAGATGGCGGTGGCTCAACGGGTCAATTGGGAGGTAATTTTACCGACTGAGTATGTCTTATGGGATGAATCAGGAGGTGAATTTACCTACTAAGTATAACATCTGTGTATCCCTGGCACTTGAAAAGTGTCCCCTTGTTGGGCTTCTTGGTGGGCGGGGAGCACGGGTGCTGAATTTTAAATCCACCAACATGGATATTTCAAAAATAGATCAACTCAAACGTACCAAAACTTTATCTGACTCAGATGACGAACCATGTGGTGTGGAATCATTTCCACGCTTCATGGTTATACAATCTACAGACGAATCAAAACCGCTAGCCTCACTGTCTCCGTTTGTTATCGAAAAGACAATTACGGGTATCATTGGTACACCAAAAAGTGTAAAGAAGTTGAAATCGGGCTGACTACTTGTTGAATGTGATCGACGGGGTCAGACCGAAAATATCCGGAAAATGAAGACATTTTTCGATATTCCGGTGACCTCATTCGCTCACACAACACTCAACTCGTCCAAAGGCGTGATTCGATGTCGGGGCTTGGGCGGAGTAAGCGACAAAGATATCATCGAAGGGATGAAAAACGAAGGTGTCACTGCAGTTCGCAGAATAAGAATTAAACGTAATTACAATCTGCAGGACACCAACACATTCATACTCACCTTCAACAAGCTAGCAGTACCCAGAGTGGTCAAGGTTGACTTTTTGCAAGTGAAGGTTGAGATTTACATACAAAACCCCCTTCGATGCTATAAATGTCAGAAATATGGCCATCACGAAGATCGTTGCTCAAAAAGCCAGATATGTGGCCGATGCGGAGACCATTCTCACCAGGAAGCTGAATGTAGAGCAACTCCGCATTGTGTCAACTGTGGGAAAGAACACCACGCCAGTTCCAAGGAATGCGATACCTGGAAACAGGAGAAGGAAATACAGAGGGTTAAATACACATCCAACATTCCCTATCCAGAGGCCAGAAAGCTTGTACAGGCAAAAGCATCACCTACTGGCCCATCCTTCTCCTCTGTAGTTAAAAACAATCCTAAAGTAACGAAGGACGCTCAAACACAGACAGATCCACCCGAGTCAACACCTCGCTCTAACACCCCCCATTACCAAGCACAAAAAACCACGGCATCTACCCAAACAACTTTTAATAATACCCCACCACCGAAGTCACCAAAGAGTAAAAATAGATCTCACGGAAATAGGCAGCAAAAAGGGGTCAGATGACCGCATCAAACTCTATAACAGGTTTGGGGACATTGAGAGCATGGATGCAGAAGATACTGCTCCGTGTCCTCAAAGTAGCTCCAAACCTAACAAAAAAATCACCACCGTACTTCCTCCAGAGAATTAATCATACAGACTGTCTCCGCGAAAAGTCTAACCTAGCTCCAAAATCTCCACTCTAATCATATAATGAAGAATACCATCATACAATGGAACTGTCGAGGACTTAGAACCAATTACAATGAAATTCCTCTGCTTTTAAACGAATATGATCCTGCAATAATATGCCTTCAGGAAACCTTTTTAAAAGATACGGACAACATCACGCTTAAAAACTACTCCCTGTTTAACACCTACTTACAGAACGTTGACAGGGCCTCAGGAGGGGTTTCTATTGCTGTGAACAATAGAGCCCCACATAGCGTCATCCCTTTAAACACAAATTTGCAAGCCATTGCTGTGAGTGTCACTCTACATCGAGTCATTACATTTTGTTCTATTTACATACCACCAAACACCAACTTATTACCAAATGAATTAGACAAGCTTGCTCAACAACTTCCCGCGCCATTTGTTTTACTCGGTGATTTTAATGCCCATAACATTTTATGGGGATCAAATTACATAAGCGACAGGGGCAAAAGGGTTGAAGATTTTATTACTAGACACGACTTGTGTCTATTTAAAACCAAGTCTCCGACGTACTTGCACCCAGGAACTGGTACATACACATGTATCGACTTAACAATTTGTTCTCCTTCACTACTTTTGGATTATAATTGGAAGGTCGCTGATGACCTTCACAGCAGTGATCACTCTCCAATCTCTCTTAAGAACACCAACGTTACAATTGATGACACGATTCCACAGTGGAATTTAAAGAAAGCTGAGTAGGCCAAATTTGAAACACTTTCTACAGCTCGACTAAACAGGAATACCGTCCTAAACGATAATGATCGTATTCGACAGTTTACATCTGTTTTAATTGAGATTGCACAAGAATCCATTCCTAAGTCCTCGCCGAATTGTAAAAGAACCCAAAAACCGTGGTTCACTAAAGAATGTAAAGAAGCCATTAGACAACGCCGAGAAGCACTGAAAAAATTTAATAATCGTCCAACGCCCGAAAACTTAACTCAGTACCGTATTGTTCGGGCCAAAGCTCGCCGCACCATTAAAGAAAGTAAACGAGCATCATGGAAAAAATATGTTTCAACTTTAAACTCGTTCCTCAATAAAGAAAGTTTGGGACACGATCCGCAAAATAAATGGAAAGGGAAAATACAATTCTTTCCAACGTCTGAAGCTAAATAATAACAATTTCAATACCAAACATGAAATAGCTAATGTACTTGCCGATTGTTTCTCCAAAAATTCCTCATCGTCTAATTATTCAGAAGCTTTCCGAAGATTGAAAGCTCAAAAAGAAAAAACACGGTTGAAATTCACATCGAATAACTCCGAGAGTTATAACCAACCGTTTTCATTGTCGGAGCTTATGGAATCTTTGAATAAGGCTCATGATACATCTGCTGGGCCTGACGATATACATTACCAGTTTTTGAAACACCTTCCAGAACCATCCTTAACAGTTCTTCTGGAAATCTTCAATGATTTATGGATTGCTGGTAATGTACCAAAAATCTGGAAAGAAGCAACAGTAATACCAATTCCCAAACCAGGCAAAGATAGCGCAGACCCTAACAACTATAGACCTATATCATTAACTAGCTGCGTTTGCAAAACAATGGAACGAATGATCAATTCTCGGCTTGTATGGTATTTGGAAACCAACAATTTAATATCTCCTTTCCAAAGTGGCTTTCGTTATGGTCGTAGTACCAATGATCATCTGGTTAGACTGGAAACATTTATTCGCGACGCTTTTATCAAGAAGGAACACTTAGTAGCGGTTTTCTTTGATCTGGAAAAGGCCTATGACACAACGTGGAAGTACGGAATACTAAAGGACCTGCACGATCTGGGTCTAAAAGGCCGACTGCCCTCGTTCATATCAAACTTTCTCTCAGACAGGGAATTCAAGGTACGAGTTGGCTCCACCCTCTCTAATATGCACGATCAAGAGATGGGTGTGCCCCAGGGCAGTATTTTATCGGTGACGCTTTTCAACATAAAAATTAATAGCATCACCAAGTGTCTGACTCCAGGTGTGGATTGCTCCCTATATGTTGACGACTTTTTAATATGTTACCGACCCAAGCACATGCATACAATTGAAAAACAATTACAGCAAAATATCCAGAAGATTCAAAATTGGGCCAATACTAACGGTTTCAAATTCTCGAAATCAAAAACTGTATGTATGCATTTCTGTCAGTTACGAAGACATCATAATGGACCTAAACTCACGCTGGACGGAACACCTATTCCAGTTGTTCAGGAAGCAAAATTCTTAGGTATTATCTTCGACAGAAAACTGACCTTTCTTCCACACCTGAAGAATTTGAAAGCTAAATGCTTGAAGTCTCTAGATTTACTTAAAGTATTAGCGCACACTGACTGGGGTGCTGATAGGAAAGTCATACTCAGTTTATACAGAACATTTATTCGCTCGAAACTAGACTATGGTTGCGTTGTCTATGGTTCAGCTAGGAAGTCCTATTTGAAGATGCTTGACCCAATTCATCATCAGGGAATAAGACTTGCCTTGGGAGCATTTAAGACATCCCCGTGTGAAAGCCTACTCGTTGAAGCGAACGAACCACCTTTATCACAACGTAGAGAAATGCTTTCCGCACAGTATGCTCTCAAATTAAGCTCAAACCCTCTGAACCCTGCTTTTTCGGCTGTTTTTGAACCCAAATATAAAACCTTATATGACAATAAACCAAACGCCACACCTACCTTTGGCATTAGAATATTACCATGCCTTGACAGTACCAAAACTGAACTTTCAAAAATTCTGAAAACGACCGCCTCCGAAACACCTCCCTGGCTACTTCAACAACCAAAGGCACTTTTCACGTTACACGATGGAAAAAAATCGGAGACAAACCCTTCCATCTTCCACAACTCTTACCATGAACTCCTCACCGAATTTGAAAATTATACAAGAATATATACTGATGGATCAAAAGATGAGGAAAAGGCTGCTGCAGCCTTCGTTAGTGGAAAACATACAACAAAAGTTCGCTTGCCAAATGGTACATCCATTTTTTCAGCTGAAATCAGAGCAATAGACCTTGCATTGCAATATATTGAAAGCAAGCGTATTTTAAATAGCATCATCTTCTCCGATTCACCATCAGTACTTCAGTCACTACATAATAGAAAACTGGAGAATCCATTATTAGCTAATGTTCTCCTGAAACATACTGAGCTGAGTACCTCCCACAATATAGTATACTGTTGGTTACCCAGCCATATTGGAATTAAAGGTAATGACAAAGCAGACCGTGCTGCTAAAATGGCTCTATCACTAGAACCATCTCATTTTAATACACCGTATACGGATTGTATACGTAGTATCAAAGACTGTTTACGTCAGAAATGGCAGGTATCATGGAATGATGCCGTGAATAACAAACTTCATGCCATCAAGCCAACCCTAGGAGAATGGACTCCTTCCTACAGAGCCGTCCGTAGGGAGGAGGTAGTCGTTGCAAGAATTCGAATCGGCCATACTTATTTAACCCACTTCTATATACTAAAAGGAGAAGACCAACCAGAGTGCATATCTTGCAATGAACCATTCACTGTTAAGCACTTTATGTTGGAGTGTTTCGACCTCCAACCTACGCGTAATCATTATTACAATGTGCATGACATTAGGGAACTCTTTGATACAGTTAGCATTTCTTATATTATAGACTTCCTGAAGGAAGCAAATATTTATCATAAGTTATAGCTTTTATGCTATCACCTTAAACAGTTTTATGTGTTATATATACCGTCGCTAGATTTTAATTACCTTTCATCTGTTTTCGTTGTCATACATCATTCGCACTCCCCGTTGATCGGGAAACTTTATTTATCACCGTTACCATTTTATCGTTTTACCTTCAACTGTTTGGTTTCGTATCGCTGGTCGATACGTAATCTTTTACCACTTTTAAATAATGAGAGATATAACCTTTTGTATGACGCTAAATAGCCTCATAGTGCTGGTGCGCCGTAAAAAATTCAACCAACCAACCAACCCAAAATCCGGAAAAGCCACCAATGTGAGCTAGTTAAAGAACACTGGAAAACACCCTACTATTATTTTATCCGGGAAAAGCCATTACTGAAATGAGCTAGCTAAAAGAGCACCGGATACCCATTCCAATCCCAATCTAAAACCGCTTGGATAACACTGGTATAGTTACCCTGATCACTTTCACACACATACACACACACACACAAACCCCACAACAGGACAACACAACTACTTTATACACAAATGACTATCTTCTTACTGAAATAAAACATTTTTCCCTTGCTTGTTATTTACTCCATAACCAGGCAAGTGCCAAGGCACAAACCTACCAAAACTCTTCACCACAACTCGCATAATAGCAAATGGTCATACACCTCTTCTAAATTTCTTTTTAAGAACTTTCTTTACTAATTTCATGATATAGAATATACCGCGTACAACAAAATTTCAACCTTCATATGTAACCAACAGCCTCAGCAACATGATGTAAAATTCGAGTTAGCAACCACAGATTTCCCTCTTCGGTCAAGTGTACACCATCCAAGGACAGATAGACTCCAAGGAAGCCACGAAAATTGCAACAAAAAAACCCCAAAACGCCACTATAATTGCAACAAAAAACCCCCACTGCCTCCGAGAAGGCAAACACACGAGACGATTCTAGATTAACTCGCCGGGCTAACCGGGTATAATGACTCCGACCCATCCCACGTGGATTAGAGCGGGGCAGCATAGAGCCAATGCAAACACATAACACGCCAGACTGAATGAAAGCGTCGGCCAGACGGATCAAACGGTTGACAATTTGATGAGGGGTGGAAGTTCCAATATCATTTTCTCCCAGCACTAGGAAAACCACATGAGGCAATGGACTCAAATTTGGCATCAACTCAAAAAAATGAATAACATGGGCTCCAGAACGGCCCTCAAATCTTATACTCCAATCTAATGGCATCCCACACAATACAGGCAAACCAGGATTTCGTCCCAAACGGGCGACAATACTATGATCACACACCAATTGACTTGACAAGATCGTTACAGCAACTGACAATAGACCATTCTTAGAATGTATTCATGTATTCATGTGACCCTGGGTCAATGAATCCAAGACGAGGCTAAGCTAGGCACCAGCTTCATTTTACCTTGCAACCATGGCCGCTTCAGTTGATACTGGCAAGGGAAAAAATCGTGACGAATATTGTTGTGTTCCGTTGTGCAATGGCAATGCGAGAGTTGACATTGATTTAAGCTTCCACCATATTCCATCAGTGAAAAAAATGGAGCTTCGTAGAAAATGGATTGTTGCAATGCGTCGAGATGAGGGGCCGAATTTTAAGGTAAGAAACTGGATGAATGTTGGTGTTTGTATTTTCTTGCAATTGAATGATGGAATAAAGAGAAATCCAGACGCAAAATAGTTCTGTTGATGAAGCAAATGAGTGTATGTATGTCTTTTATAATGGTAGGTTTCTAAAAATGTTACCCCTAGTCCCATTCCACAAAACGGGGTCATCGAAAAGTGGGCGTATCTCTACGCAGCGCATTTATATCCGAGATTATGAATTGATGTACGAGTAGTAACTACAGAAAAAGTGAATTTTATTATCTCGTTGAAAAAATAAATAGAAATAGAATGAAAATGACCTCGATAGAGAAGAGAGATAGCACTAGTACAATGAAAATGATGAGAGGTCACAGGCCATTAAAATTCTATGATTGTAGTAAGTTAATGTCAGAGAATCCAAAAGGGGAAGGATATATATCTGTATTTGATTTTTCCCCCCTTTTTTCTTGCATATCTGGCATTTTGATTTACTAGAGTGATATAATTTCAATGGCCTGTGCTGAAATAATTGTTTTTTGTTTTTTTGAAAACTAATTATTGCAATTAACTCATGGTTTATTTTTTCTTTTCTTAGATTGTCACAAATACAGTTGTCTGATCTAGATACTTTAAGCAACAGAACTATAGATGGACACCCAACAGATGTTACTTAAAACCTGATGCTATTCCATCAATCTTTACTTGGACAACTGAAGGGAAAGTAAGAAAACCACCTGCACAAAGACAACCACTTGCAAAGGTGGACAAAAACATTTTGGAAGAAGTCGAGATTCCATGTGTTAATATTTACAATGAGTCTCATAAGCCAGTGCCTGAAAACCCATCACCAGTGACATCAGATGAGTAAGTATTAGCTGTTTTCAGAGTACATTTTTTTTTTTTTTTGTGACGGACAACTCTACTATCTCTCCTATTTTAGCAAATGTAAGACATGTATATTGCTTATTCAGGTGGCAGTGTCATCATCAACAAGGAAGGTTAAGGTTTACATTCCAGTGGTTATGTTTCCAAACAAGTCTCAGAGTCTTTGTGGGATAGTTGCACGAGCTACATATCACTACATAATTTCTCGTTTTTACTCTGAAACAACCTGATTTTTGTTGGGCTTATTTTGCTTGCTGTTCTCCTAGATGGCACTGATATGTAATCAAACCATAGCTGCGTAACTTTTGTTTTACACATTTATTTCAAAGTGTGTGCAGTGTGTGTGTGTGTGTGAGAGAGAGAGAGAGAGAGAGAGAGAGAGAGAGAGAGAGAGCATAGAATCAATGGAAAGCAGCCTCTGTTAAAACTCTTGTATAATTTTGAATTATAGTGAAGCTAGTAACTTTGCTATGTGCATAATGTTTGGCTCCATTATTGTTACAAATGTTGATGAAAAGCTACATTATTATTTTATCTTCTTCAGATCCCATGAGTTGCAGACAGCATGCAAAAGTAAAATTGCAGATCTGGAGGAGAGACTGAGAAAAACAGCAACAGAATTGGAAGAGAAGGAAAGGCAACTGCAAGATTGAATAAAAAATTAAACATGGAGAAATTTGGATTGAACAGATTTACAGATGACGATGAAATGATAGAATTTTACACTGGTTTTCCCACATATGAGGTGTTTATAACCTTCTTCGGCAGCATCAAACCTACTGCAATTAGAATGAAGAGCTTATATTACAGCACAGGGAATGACATCAACATCAGGGGACGGCAAAAAAAAAACAATGGTCCAAGTGGATGAACTTTTTATGTTTTTGTGTAGATTGAGATGTGGATTTCCGATTGAAGATATGTCTGTTCGATTTAATATTCACATGTCCTCTGTAATTCGGAAAATAATCATGTAGACAAATTATTTGTATTTCTTACTGCGAAGTGTAAATATTTGGCCAAGTCGTGAGCTGGTTCAAGCAAATATGCCTCTCGAGTTTCAACTGTCCTACCCAGGAACCAGAATTATTATTGACTGCACAGAAATATTTACAGTAAGACCCTCATCTTTAGTGCTTGGATCAAAAACTTTTTCAAACTACAAAAGTCACAACACCTGGAAAGGTTTGGTAGGGATAGCCCCACATGGTGCAGTCACATTTGTGTCTGCCTTGTACTCGGGATGCATGGGTGATGTGGAAATCACAAAGCTATCGGGGCTTATAGAATTGTTAGAACCAGGGGACCAAATTATGGCAGATAAAGGTTTTGATTTACACAAAGTTTTAGAAGGTACCGGTGTTTCCATTGCAACACCACACTTTCTGTGTAGTGATGGGCAGTTCACAGCTTCCCAGGTGGAGGACAATCAAAAAATTGCAAGCCTGAGGATACATGTGGAAAGACACATTAAGAGGGTGAAAGAATACAAGTTATTACAGTCTATGGTGCCTTTGACAAATTCTGGGTCAATAAATCAGTTGTGGACAGTAGCAAATGTACTGACTTTGTTCAAGTGACCACTAATTAAACAAAAGAAATAACATTTTGTGACATGGAAGTATCATGTAGAACTTGTGAATGAAAACAAAGATACTGAGACATTATGAAAGTACCACATATGGTTCATTTTATTGACATTTCAATAATGTACAAATTTATACTTAGACCTTAAAATCATGCCACATTTCATTGACATCTTGTCATGCAAATACCTTTTAGATGTGTGCATCTAGTTCATTTTATTAACATTTAAGTAATGTACAATTTTTTTTTTACACCTTTAGTAAAATCATGCCATATTTCATTGACATCTTGATTTTCATGCAAATACCTTTGGTAATACTTCTCTCTCTCTCTCTCTCTCTCTCTCTCTCTCTCTCTATATATATATATATATATATATATATATATATATATATATATATATATATATATATATACACGATTACTCAAAGAAAATGATACACAATTCTAAAATGCATCTATGGGTGATTGTTCCAGCCTATATACATATATAGTAAGTAAAAGCCAATAAGCTGAATTTAAAATTGAGAATTTATGTAAGTAGATTTTAAAAGCAGTGTGACAAGGTCTACGTTGACAAATGACTTGCAGCCATTTTTTTTACATAGCTTGGGGTTGTCGGAATGATTTAATAATGAAAAGGCATAGAAAATTCATTTTAATACAGTATATCATACAAAACATTCATGTGCATATATACAAACAGGAGAACTTACTAATTGAGGTAGAATCTATAATAGAAGAAGAGATCAAGCTTGTTCTTGACAGCTTGCCAAAATTCCCTGTCAAACAGAATTGTCTCAACATGAAAGTCATTTTCCAACCACACACAAAAATCACACCATTCCAGTCCCATAACTGCCAACTGCATTTGAACTTGGTAGTAGTAGTTGTGGTTTGTCTTCAATTTCGAGGCATCATTAGAGACCGCAAGGTACTTCAGAGATAGTAAAGTGTCTGCAACTGGACATTTGATCTCCAGCAAACCATAAAGGGGGGGGGGGGGTCTTGTCGGGGTTGTAGACTTTATGATCATGAGTTGCAGCCAGCCAGTGACAAAATGGGCTCACAGTTATGCCACTTGGGTACAGATTGACACTGTCATCCATTCTCTAAAAGAAAAAAGAAAAAGAAAAACTTAAAAACCAACCAAAATCACACATCACACTAACTTAAAAGGTGGTTTTGTTTCTTCTTCAAATAAAATGTTCTTACACACTGGGGTGTCCTTTTATGCAATACAAATTATTTTCCTTGATTTCTTAAGCAGGTTCTACACATTTTGTTGTTGAAAATTCATTCAAGAAGGATAAAAATTGGATAAGGTTTTTTTTGTTTCTTTACAGCATACTCATTTTGTATTCCAAAAGACAATCCTAAGTTAGGAAAATACACTGCCTTGGAATGTTTATTTGAAGAAATATGATATGACTAAATTGTAATGTAGATAGCATTCATGCACGATCTGAATTTCAAAAATTTATTATAAGTGTTGAAATATTAAAAATATCTGTGCATGTTGAATATAATTTTAGTATTTTAAACTGCACCTTGAATGCATACATATTGCTTTGGAGCCTTATTGCAAAGTCTGTTAAGCAGTACTTGAATTTTAATTGTGATTAAAGTAGCAGTTTACCTTGCTATATTCTTTTGCTGCTAACCCCTCTGATTCCAAGCCATGCTTCATAGCAGCAGTGGTCACATGTCTGGTGCTTCTTAAACTTTCGGCTAACTTTTCACCATCTGCATATGAAACATTTGTATGAGAGAGAGAGAGAAATTTTTTGAACATAGGCAACTTTATCTTGCCTGCAGCATGTGTTACACAAGCCAAAACAGATCCATTATGATATTTATAATATCTTTCTACTGTACATACCTACAAGTACAGTCGTGTACGGGCATCAACTTAAGTTTGAAGTTGTACGAAACTCCACATCATGACTGCATGTGCAAAACACTGAAGTTATTATTTATTTGTTGTAAAGTAAACCCATTGTAATGTATAATAATCTGTAGATTTCAAACTTGTGATGTTAACAAAATGTGTTGAACGTTTCGGTTTACTACATTTTTGTACATGAACATTAATTTCAGTGGTCGCCAGTTTTGTAACCGCATGTACTAGGACACTTCAGATATGATATGATCATAATTATATTAATAAAACAATAAAAAACTAAGCTTCACCTTTTCTGCATTTTGCAGTCTCTCCAACATTTGATGCCGTTATCCTGTCCTTTCTGATACTGTGCCATCTGGGGTCTCTGGACTGCAACCTGGTGTTTTTCTCAATTTCCCAGCTCTCTGTCTCACTTACTGTCAGAGTGTCAAACTGTACTGTTTGATTCTCAGTCAACACTGTCACAACATTACTTGTCATCACATTACTACTGGGTAATTCTATAAATGTGTCAGTGCCCATTAGATTTAATATATAGTCACTGCACATTCTTTGCTGGTAGCTCAAAATGCTTCCCTTCACAAATTTTCTATAAGGTGTTAAAACCTGTTGAGAATCAGAACCACTGAACACAGTGGGAAATAACGTTAAAATCCTTAAGTTTTTCCGCGCGCTCACTTGCATTAAATTGGGCGTCTTCTGGAATAGGGTTGTACATTGTGGATTTAATACCCTTTGTAGCTCAGTGGGGATTGCTACGGTCATAGCCCTGTACAACTATACCGTCCACTTTTGATCCTCTCAATTTATCTCCCCTAGGTTGATGCCAAGTCTGAGGTAATGATGTTTTAGCTGTGTCAGCTGGAATTAACCTCATTTTCTTGCTTTTATAGTAAGCCATCTGGTACAGAAGATCTGTTACATGTCCGCAAGCACCACTCTGCCCAATTGTGCATGAGCATGTTGATGAGGATACCTTTTCTGCAGAAATGACAACCTGTAATATAAAAAAATAGAAACACACTCAGTTTGTAATTGTAAAATATGTATGCCCATACTGCTGAATTATCCCATTTGAATAGGAGAATGGAAACATTAAAAATCATAACAGTTGAAACTTTTATGAAATAAGTCTAATTGCTTATTGAAATATGCATACAAACATAACTTTATTATAAATAAATTGTATTTTTCTGTCACAGGCTTTTTATGTAGTCATGGTCACAAGCTGTAACATGCAGCACAAGCCTAAACTAATATTTGATGCTTGATGCCTGCTACAGAAATAAAGCTGATTAGATTCAGGAATAAAATTTAAATGAATATGACATGTTTACCTCAACAACATGTGGTGACTCATTCTTTTGTGATCTAAAACACCATCCCTTGACAAGGCATTCATTTCCATCTTTATAAATTGAAAATTAAAGAGAAAATTATTTTAATGAACAGATTAACAGAATATCCCATACATAAAATGACAAACTTTTATATTGTTTAGACACGATTCTTCCCTATTATGTTTACTTTATCTAATGTCTGCATTTACATGTTGGGTGTTAAAATTCATCCATCTACCAACACCACAAAAATAATATTAATTATAATCAGTGAAGAAGTTCACATAATAAGGGACCAATTTGTGTGTTTGGGGGCAGGGTGCTCTGATTTTATATATATATATATATATATATATATATATATATGAATGGCTTTCAAACAGCTTTGAACAAATAATCTTGCTGTTTTGTGGGTAAATATATAACTGCCAGTCTGTTATTGAAACAAAGAAAAAATGTGTATGAATAAAATTGTATATCCATATTGTCAGTTGACAAATGATTCAGTAAAGAAAAAATATGTCATTTAAAGGGAAAATCCCAGTCCCTCCCACCTCCAGGCACTAAAAGCAGCAAGCACAATAACAACCAGTTTGTGCACTTCTGATACAAATTAAAATGCAAGCATACCAACATGTACCCAAAACTATTTAAAGCACACCACAAAGCCTCTACTGGTTTGGGGGGCGTGTTTGGTTAAAAGGGCAGTTTGTGTCGCTATGCACATTTTGTAAATGTTTTATTCTGACTGCATGTTTTGACCACAGCATTGATTGATCATAGGTGTACAGTTAAACCATACCTAATCAGAAACAAAATTCATGCTTTAAATAGTTTCTTTTCTCTATCTTTAACTTGTATTTTGTGTGCTGTAGAGAAAAAGGACACTCAATGTAAATCAACTTACGTTTAAGAGAATGGACATATCCCTCACTGTAATACTTGAATCCTTTTGTCATCTCTTCCTTCTCTGAACTGCTGGAGACACCCGTGATGAAATTCTCAACGAATGCAAAAGAAATATCTGGCAAACAGCTCAGATTGTTTTTCTCGATATGCCTAGCTTAGCCTCATTTTCGCGATACATAAATATTCATGAGGATCTCATTAAGAATGATCTATAAGAAACCCCACTTTCAAAAAATAGATGCTTATGTTTTCTGTGTTGATTCATTTGGAAAGAACGGTTCATGTCATTCATTTATTATATGCTCATTTTTGTCTCCGTTAAGTTTGCAGTGTCAGAATCGTGCAGTATTTTACGATATTGCACTCACGTGTACTTCATATTGCACTCAGTGCATGACATGTGTGCCCAATAGTGTATTAGGAACTACTTTGTAAACAAATAATGTACACTCATGTAGTAGACCCTTTACGTTTTGGTTGATTAAATTTGTTTCTGAATGAACTAAAGCAGATGTTTCGTGGACTGCCACATACCAGCTGCTTTGCCACATTCTACGTTAACTTTTTTGATACAATGTTTCAGATTTAGGCTAGTGATAGACACCAGACAGGGTCCCTACAAATAACATGAAAGTGAGAAGGCATAAACTGTCTTCTTTAGCTGGTAATAAGAATGGCAAAAAATATACTTAAGTTTTACATCCTGAATGTCCTCAAAATGTACTTTCTTAGTTCTGCAGATCCGAATTAAATGAGCCATGTCATGGGTTCTCAAGCTTGATTACACATTTCGAAATTGTAATGTAATTTCGACTACATTCCAAGTGCAGTTACATCCTCCTTACTGCACTCAAAATGAAATAAACATATTCCATAGCTTCTTTTTGATAATTGCAGTTGAAAGACTTCATATTTTTCCCACATTATGATTTCAAACATTCAATGACAGAATAGAAACACACTTGCAGATGTCAACACACTGCTCCTCGCTGCTGCAATCCGATTTACGTCATGTAGAATTGGCACAGATAAATCCAGTCCATAATCAAGAAATTTTGTATAATCGACAAAAATACCAAAATCTATTCATTCCAGATCAAATGGAAAAGTTGTTGAAATGTGCATTCATTCACAGTATGACTCCAAA